>OX638131.1:62616499-62638999 GCA_951804985.1 Dryomyza anilis
AATAGTTTTTTCTTTTTACATTGTTTTATGTGGTATAAATTACGTTAAGTTCTATTAGTTATGAAGTTATAATCTTTACTTCTATAATATTTAATGGATATTAGTAAATTAAGAGTTGTAATTTCCAGTTATATATAATAAAAACCTGGTCCCGATGTTTTCGTTGCTGACTGCTGTTGTTCTGCGGTAGTAGTTCGATGCGTTGTCGTTGTTTCTGACGTATTGGCTTCTATTTCATGTGACTTCGTTCGTTGGCTTGCTATGGGTGTTGTGGTGTTTGGTTTCTGCGTTGTTGATTTCCGCAATGAACCGATTTTTTCGAGTGGGGATTTCTTGCTGGGAAATGTATTTGACACCATTTCAAGGTTTTTCTTAGCCGCTTCTACATCTATTGTTGCTATTGGTGATTTATTTGTATTAAATTCATCGGCTTTTATTGTTGCTTTATTTTTAATTGTCGAGTAGTAATGTATGTATAATACATATGCCGCTATTATTATTATTAGTATCAGCATTAATATGCCGTACGACATACCGGTTTTCGTTATTTCATTTTGACGATTAAGTAATTCTTTGCGTTCCTGGTTATCAGTTAATTGTAGTAATATTTCGTTGAAATCACGATGCCCATCTCTTAATGCTGATCTTATTTTGTTGTGATCTGACACCAAGATCGGTAACGATGTTTGTAATATATTTGAATATGCTAATGATGACCAATTGCCTTGTAAATTTTCTATCATAACCGTATGTTCTTCCTTCTTGTATGTTATATTCCTAATGCTTTGATGTGTAAACTCGTATGGCAGTATCATTTCTTTGTTGTGTATGTTGCAAGCTTCATTTATGGACATCCAACCCAGGCCGGATAGTGTCAATGTGGCTATATTTGACCCACAAACTGCTTCGAAAAAGGTTGGTATATTGAATTTATACAACCATGTGTTTGGTGTCCATAGTTTAACTACTAGGCCAGAACTCCTTTTGATTGCAACATGTTCACAGGTATCTTTAATATCTGTTCTGTGTTGAATCAGCGCGACTTCACATAGTGTGTTGCTAGTTGTTAGCATGGTTCCTGGACGTTTGCATAGTGTAATTTCTTTGTCCGTATGTTGGCTAACCAAAATGCATTTGCTGTGATCTTCATTCGATAGACCTATGTATTTGCTCCGGTCTTCTGCTTCTGATATGTAGTCATATGTTGTTTTAACCAATGCATCCCATTCTTCATTAATATTCGTGGGTATTGGGTAAATTCTATATAATGTGAACAACAAATCATCAGGTAGTGGTGTCTTGATGACTATTATTAGGCCGTCTGTGTCTGGGAAAACTCGTACTGTTGATGCACGGTGCATTTCGAATGATTTTTGTATGAACCACTTCGCCTTTCCTCTTAACGTGAGACTAGTCAGCATTTCATCTAACTCGCTCTGGTCTATAATTGTCGGGTGTAATCGTCCCTTGTATAGATCATCTATGATTGCCATTTCCATCTGCTGTTGTCCTTGAATTTCGATTAGGTTTGCATTAATTGTAGATTGAATTTCCAAGGTATCCATCATGAATAGTAAATGACTAACTTGTTGGTTTATTTTTTCATTTATGTATTTTTGAGTTCTTATTGTTATGTTTAACACATTTTGTAGATTTTCGACTTCCTTCAAGGAATTCAGTAAGGGTTCTGCTATCTTGTTATAATTTGATGAAATCACCGTAATTTGTCTTTTCATTATTTCGTATGTTTTATGTTCATTTTCATCAATATTATTCAGGTGTTTATAGATAGTTTCTCTTTCATTATTGTCCATCAGTCCAAAAGCCCAGTTGAGTCCTTCTCCAATGAAATTGAGTGATCTCTTTTGTCGGTTACTCTTTATTGTGCGCTTAATAATTTCTTCATTTTTCTGTAGTGTGGCTATTATCTCCCGTGTTGCTGCTATACATGATCTTTTTATGCTGGGTCCGTTTACATTGGTGCTCATTTGTTCGCACATTGTGTTTGCCTTGATTATGTATTTGTTTGTCAGCTCCAGGAAATCGTTCAGCTGTAGCGGTTTAAACTTGGCTACTATCGTCCATTCATCATTGTAGAACAAAGCATCAGTTGTCTTCTCAAAGAATAATCTTGTATCATTAATTGATGTCTGTGTGATGTTGACTGCTTCATTGGCTGCCAGCATCAGGACCAGTGTGACAATTCTAATCATTATATTGGTTTCGCTCTTTATTGCCTATCGTAAAGAGAAAGAGAAGAAATTCCATTTTTTTTTACATATTTAATGGAATTCTTGATCATATCATATAGTTTTCTTATAAATATTTCTTAGTTTACCTTAATACATCCTGTTAAGGCTATGGCCATAATTATATCTTAATTAGTTATAATAGTTAGTTTACATATGTGTCAACATTTACTATATGATTTGTTTAGAAACATATATGTTTGGATATGTTTCTGCATTATTGCAATACAAATTGTTTTATTTAGAGTCCCAGTAGTACATGGTTAAATGCTAGTCATATTCAACAATACTTAGCTATTTACTCATGCACCAACTAATATTTTTTTTTTTAAATATTAAGAAATAAGCGCGCGCGACTTCTTAGCATTACATAAATGTATTTGCTATATTAAGTTGTTAAATATTTAATTTTGTACATCTCAATTGTACTTATTTATTTTCATTACCGTGTAATGATGAATTTAAAACGTTTGTTAGTTTGTTAGTTTGCTATATTAACGCATATCTGCATTAATATATTTAGTTTCATGAATGAAAATTGTGTTAATGATAAAAAATATTAGACAGTTTTGTCGCTGCACTACCGTATCTCGTTTCAGTTCCAGTACGTTAGTGGCTTCTGCTTGTAAAGTGCTGAAGTGCATTTAATCGTTTGGCCTATGAATATATTCAAGCCTTCTATATTTTAATATGAGCTGGGAGCATTGTGCTCTGTGTGCAATGAACTTGTTTGTTTAGAATGCCATTGATATAGGAACTGACCTATCGCAATTTTATGCTTCACAAATAATTTTGATTTTGTTATCTAATTAATTTTAGTCCATAATACAATGCTAGTTACATAGCTATCGATTCATGTACGGATTAGTTTATCCTACATTTATATTAAACCTGGGAATAGTCTTTATGCTCATTGTTCATCATTGTGACCTAGTGTTTTTTAGCTCCGCCAGCTGGAGGTTGGTTTCTGTATTCACAACTCCTAGTCTTTATTTTATTGTTCCCTCTCCTCTGTCAAAATGAGTAGCGCCCCCGATCAGAAACCTTTACCTTTAAATTAAATTGATTAATTTGCGATTTTTACACGGCATTGTTTTTGTATGTTACTTCGTACTCGTTCTTTATTTTTCTTTTACGTTCCCTCTCCTCTGTCAAAATGAGTAGCGCCCCCGATCAGAAACCCATACTTTGAACTAAACTGATTACTTAGCAATCTTTTATAAATTTGTTCTTGGATTCTTGTGGAATCCTTTTATTGATTATGTTGCAATTTATTAGTATATAAGATCGCAAAACTTAGCAAAAGTCAACAGTCAAGTTTTTCTAAAACAAGTGTATCCAAAGTAATTCAGTAAAAAAAAAAAAATGTCTTCGTTTGCTTTGAATTCCATCTCCTCCGCAGAATTCCTTCAGGATTTGCCGAATTCGGCCTTCCTGCAGGAATTTGAGGAGGAGATGCAATTTCTCCTGGAGGAAACCCAGGAGTCAGTTGAAGGTGAGTTAATGGATAAGATCCTTGGGGTCTTATCTGTTGATGCACCCTTCCCTGAAGAGGGGCAACGAATGGTCACGGATTTGGATGACGCAGATGTCGTCTTGATCCCAACCGTCGAGGAGTCGATCGACCTCACAGGTAATGTACATATTAATGGACATATATTATATCTTTTCATATTAAAATGAAAATTATATTCTAAATGTTCTAAATTTTTCTTGTCTCTAATAATTTAAATTTTTATATAATAATTTTTCTAGGGGTCTTATCTGTTGATGCACCCTTCCCTGAAGAGGGGCAGCGCATGGTCACGGATTTGGATGACGCAGATGTCGTCTTGATCCCAACCGTCGAGGAGTCGATCGACCTCACAGGTAATGTACAGTTTTATTAATGGACATATATTATATTTTTTCATATTAAAATGAAAATTATATTTTAAATGTTCTAAATTTTTCTTGTCTCTAATAATTTAATTTTTTATATAATAATTTTTTTTTTTTATGTATTAAAGGCATTGACCAGAACAGCGAGCACCTTCTATCTTTGCGATCCGGACCGGATGGCAACCCTGAGGATCAACGGGGCCATGTTTCACACGTTAGTTATTCGGGGAGCAGTAGTTATAACTCTAGCTGCTATGGTGAAGATTTTTCGGCCAGTGGAATAGCTGAATCCCCCTATTACGGTGACTCTGGAGTGGGTAGCGGTTTTAGTGAAGGTTCTCTGGACAGCCGTAACAACGAAGAACAGGCCCCTACTACGGTGCCTATGGAGTTGGTAGCGGTTTTAGTGAAGGTTCTCTGGACAGCCGTAACAATGAAGAATGGGCCCCCTACTACGGTGCCTATGAAGTTGGTAGCGGTTTTAGTGAAGGTTCTCTGGACAGCCGTAACAATGAAGAATGGGCCCCCTACTACGGTGCATATGGAGTTGGTAGCGGTTTTAGTGAAGGTTCTCTGGACGAAGGATATTGTAGCGCCTCTTCGTGGGGTTATCGTAAACCCTCGAAGAGTGAAGGTGCTCTAGCACAAGCGCTACCGAAATATCGAGATGCCTTCGTCACTGAATGCTGGGATGCGGCGCATCTGGTAGATGGCTTGGATGAGACAATCCGTTGTCTCAGCCAGCCCTACTCTCCGGAAGTGGCTGTCTGGGCTCGCGCCCAGATGGCCACGATACAAGCATACTGTGAATGCTTTGGTTATTCTCCACCATTCATCGACCCTTTGGTCGATGAGCTGGTGGGTTTACTCAGTTCCCAAAAAAACAATAACTTGTAAAAATTTTTATAAATGAATAAAAATATATATTTTAAAATATATTGCTTTTGTCTTATTATTTCATCAAAATTAGGTGTTCTCTTTTTTCAGAAAAACAAATTATAATTTTATTTGTCAGTACATAAAACTGTTAGTCAACACATGGCTATTAAAAATAAAAATAAGAACAATAACTTGTAATAATTTTTATAAATGAATAAAATACATCTATATATAAAAAAATATAATGCTTTTGTCTTATTATTTCATCAAAATTAGGTGATCTCTTTTTTCAGAAAAACAAATTATATTTTTATTTGTCAGTACATAAAACTGTTAGTCAACACATGGCTATTAAAAATAAAAATAAGAACAATAACTTGTAATAATTTTTATAAAAGAATAAAATACATCTATATATTAAAAAAATATATTGCTTTTGTCTTATTATTTCATCAAAATTAGGTGTTCTCTTTTTTCAAAAAAAAAATAATATTTTTATTTGTCAGTACATAAAACACTGCTAGGTCTTCTGAACATGTAATACTTAGCTACTCTGTCCTGCGCTAACTATTTGACTTTATTTCAATGATGTTAAAAATTATTGGTTCTTGTTGCAGTCAGCGTTTATTTAATTCTACGTAACTATACTGTTGTATGCTTTTAACAAATTATTATGAAATTTTTTCGCTTTACCCTTGATACAAATCTCAGTCGTTACAGGGCTTATTATTGAAAGTACCTCGTAGGGTCCTACCCAAACTGGTGAAAATTTATTTTTCCTATTTTGATTTTTTAGTAAAATTTTATCGCCTATTTTGAATATTATTGGGTGTACTGAGCTATCATAGCTTTGCTTAGATTTTTCTTTGGCTCTGGCTTGATTTTGTCGCACGATTTCGTGTGTGCGTTGAATTTGGTTTTTTAATAGCTTGTTGCTATCATCGGTATTATATACTGGTGAGCATTTGCGTTTTAGATTGGTTGGCATTTCAAAATCGTAACCGTATAAAGTACGGAAAGGCGTTTGCCCGGTGGAGATATGCATTGTATTATTGTGTACATGCATTGCTGTATTTAACCACTGGTCCCAGTTTGATCCATCCTCTTTCGCAAAACTTCGTAAATACTCTGCTAATGGTCGGTGGCTTCGTTCCAAAGAGCCGTTGGCCTGTGGATGATATGGCGTAATATGTAACTTTTTAATTCCTAACAATTTACACGTGTCCGAAAATAATTTTGAAACAAAATTCGAACCATTGTCGGTTATCAATACTTTTGGTATATTATGTCTTGTAATAATTTCGTCGTAAAATGCTTTTGCTACAGTACTTGCTTCTGCGTCTGGGATAGCTACGCAGCACATATATTTTGAAAAATCATCTTGAAAAGTTAATATATATTTATTTCCAGATATAGTTTCCGGTAAAATACCTACAAGATCCATGTATACTTTATCGAATGGTCGTACAGGCGTATCAGTTAAAACCATTGGCATTTTAGTAAGCCTAGAACTTTTATTTACTTGGCATTTTTGACAATTCTTAACGTAATCTTTTATTTGTTTCTGCATACCTTTCCACTTAAATTGTTTTCTGATTCTAAAATATGTTTTCACTGCGCCCTGGTGACCCCCTAATGCTGAGTCATGAAAGTCTTTTATAACAGTTTTAATTTCCTCTGGGTCAGTTAATAGTAGACTCGAGTTTAATTCATTCATGGTATCTGTTATTATTTCATCCAGTACTGGCGTGCTCACTTGTTGTTTGGTTTTTCAAATTTGATTATCTAATTTATTCTGTGTGGTCTTAGACCGCAGTAATATCTGGTTCTGGATGTGAAATTCTACTTAAAGCATCTGCGTTCAAATTCTGTTTACCTGGTTTGTAAGATATTTCGTAATCATATTCTGATAATTTATGCCTGAAACGGGCTAACCTTGATGTCTGATCTTTGAGATTTGCTGTGCTACGTAATGGTTGATGATCTGTATAAATTTGAAAATGTCGGCCTAGAAGATAAGCTCTAAAATTTTTTGTTGCCCAGACTATAGCTAAAAATTCCTTTTCAATGGTGGAGTAATTTTTTTCTGCTCCATTTAATGCCCTACTAGCAAATGCTATTGGTCGGTCGCTCCCTACTTTGCCTTGTGACAGTACCGCACCTATTGCTTCGTTACTTGCATCTGTTGTAACTAAAAAAGGTTTTGTAAAATCTGGATATGCGAGAATGGGTGGTGAAATTATTGATTCTTTTAATTTAATAAATGAACTTTGACAATCGTCTGTCCAAGCGAATTTAACATCTTTTCTTAGTAATTTATTAATTGGTAATGATAATTTTGCCATATTGTTTATAAATTTTCTGTAATAATTAATTAATCCCAAAAACGCTTGTACTTCTTTTTTATTTCTTGGTACCGGAATATTTTTCACGCATTCAACCTTTGAGGGGTCTGGCAGAGCACCTAGTTCCGAACATTTATGTCCTAAATAGACAACTTCGCGACGCAAAAACTGGCATTTTTCTGAATTTAATTTTAGATTGTGTTCCCTTAATTTCTGCAATACTCTACTCAACCTAAACTCATGTTCACTAAATTCTTTCCGTACACCACTATATCATCAAGATAAACAAAGCAATCGATACCCTGTAAACCTGTTAATATGTGATTCATTATTCTTTGGAAAGTGGCTGGAGCCCCTGTTAAACCAAAAGGCATTCTGTTAAACTCGAAATGACCAAGACCTGTACTAAAAGCTGTTTTTTCCTTATCCCCTTCTTCAACTAGTACCTGATGATAACCACTTGCCAAGTCTAAAGTTGAAAAATAGCGACTGTGACCTAATTGGTCTAATATTTCGTCTATTCGAGGAATCGGAAATACTTGTTTAATTGTCACATCGTTTAATTTACGGAAATCTATAACTAGCCTCCATTTTTTGTTACCGTCCTTGCCGCTCTTCTTAGGAACTAGCAACATCGGTGAATTCCAGGGTGATATGCTTGGCGATATAATGCCGTCATCCAACATTTTACTAACCTGTCTGTTGATTTCATCTCTATGTGTGTGTGGCAATTTGTATTGCTTTTGATTGATTGGTGGTTGGTTCCACTGTGTTATTATTTCATGTTTAAGTACTGGCGTGTATGTTAATTCATCGCCATCTAAATGAAAAACATCATGATACGAAATACACAGATTTTGTAAAGATGTAATTTCTCTTTATTCAAGGTTTCATCAATTTTTATTTCCTCTAATAATTTGTTAATTCTGTTCGTAATGTTTACTGAATTTATGCTATTTATTGTAGAATTGTTGGTATCCGATTCCTTATACTGATTGAAATTCGAGAATTTTGGTTTAAAAACACTGTCTATTATAAATTCTTTTTCTGTAGCATTTAATACGGACACATAAACTCTATTTTTGCTAACATTCGATATGCTTTCGCCCAAATATACTCCTGGACAAATTTCTTGTTTATGTATTAAGACGATTGGAATTTTTGTTTTTAAACGTAATGATACTATCTTTGCGGTTCTAGGTTCTACTTTTAATTCCTGATTTAGAAAAATATTGTCCATGTCTGCCCGTGTCCTCATGGGTAGTTGTATAGTATTGTTTTTATCTTGATCATAAAATATTAACTTCTTATCTATGGCATTTATTATGGACCTATTCCATATATTATCTCGTCCTATTATTCCATCATCGGGTATTCCTTGTTCAAGTGCCACTACGTGCATCTTTAAACAGAACCACTCTATACTATTGTGCTGAATATTTATTGTCCCTAAAGTCCTTACGCATCCCCCAAAAGCACCACTAAAGTCCTTCTGAGTATTTTTATCAAAACCCGGAAGTCGTATCATCGAACCCTCCTTTACTATAATAGCATCTGCTCCCGAATCTACCAGTAATATGAGTTTTTCATTTTTAGCATCCTCACAAGGTACTTCGATGAAAACATCACTTACATTAGGTAGTTTGAAATAGTTACCCTGCCTACTGCATATTATACGATTCTTTCTTTTACTAAACTCACTCATATGACATCTAATCTTCTTATCATATTCTATTACGAAATTTTCAAAACTTTTTGATATTCTTGATAATATGTTTTTTACTTTATACCCTACTGCTTCCTCTCCAAAGGTTCCCTTATACTTTTCATATTCTGCTAATTTTATTATTTTGTTCCCCAGTGTAATCGACACAATACCTATAAAGTGTATGATATAAACTAATAATCCTACTACTGCATTACAAACCAAACACGGTGGCTCAACATATGTATCAACGGTCTCTCCCGACGTTTGATGAACAATATTTTCACCCATTTTTTCCTCTTTCAACTTCTCCTTACAGACCAAACACGGTGGCTCAACATATGTATCAACGGTCACTCTCGACGTTTGATGAACGATATTTTCCCCCACGATTTTTTGGTTGTTATTTGAAGCTGCGGTAGCAAATGTGATCACAGGCTGCCTTGGTGTATGATCCACTATTTCTACCTTTGACCTAACTTTACTAATGTTAACGGGACCCCAGCTTATTGGCCTTGGCTGGGCCCGTGGTAGTTTCCCCTATTGTGAGCATTACTACTGTTTGGCACAACATTTTTCTTGGCGTGGCAATCCGCTATCATATGGCCGACTTGACCACACCCATAACATGCCCTATTATTTCTGTATGTTCTATTAGGTTCGTTATTGTTATTACTATTGTTATTTCTAAACGGATTATTATTTCTATTATTTTCATTACCATTATTAATATTATTATTTCTATTATTACGAGTATTGCTGTCTTGCGGATTCTGATTTTGCTGCTGTTGGTGTTGATAGCCGTTATTCTGAAGTTCTCTATAACCCCCTTGGTACTGCTGATTCTGAAATGGTTGTTGTTGGTTCTCCTGGCGTTCTTCCAGTCTATTTGATCCACATCTCCAACTCGATTCATGTCCGTATTTCTCGCATTCTCTGCAAAATGGTGTATTTTTTCGCAAATAACAGTCATCCCTTGTGTGTCCTGGTCTTGTGCAAAATGAACAGACTGGCCCCTTTTTCATGGCACCCCCTGTATTCCCATTATTTCTATTTTGTTGACTTTTACCCCTATCTTGTCGTGAATTTCTAATATCAGTTTCTTGATTATTTTTACTAACTGAGGTTCCATTCGGTCTTTTTTCAAAACTATACAGTTCCTCCGGTAATCTCGGCCCCCGCAGTATTGTGGCCTCTGCCCTTAACGCTTCGTCTAATAAATCATTTAAATTATCTGCCTTGCTACTCAACAGTAGTATCTTTAAATGCTGTTATGCTGTTAGCACAGAATTTAATAGTTCCGTGTTAAAAATATCTGTTGGCAGGTTTTTCTTTTTGTACATTGTATCGGCTATGTCGTTTGCGTTCGACTGCAATACTTCTAAACGCCTTGCAAACGCCCTTAAACTTTCCCCTCCACCTTGATATGCCTGTCTTATGTTGTATTGAACTGAATCTAATGTAGCCACCTTTAAATATGTGCTTTTAAGTAATTCAAACAACTCATCTAAATCATTTATATTCTTGGTCCTCACTAATTCGTATGCATCTCCATCAAGACGCAGTTTAATACAAATCATGAATTCCTCCTGATTTTCTTCAGTTATTTTAAGGTTCGCTGCCTTACAACCGTCTATAAATCTAAGAAGCTCCGTTTTTAGGAACGGTGAATCTTCGCCCTTGAACACCGGGACCAGATTTCGTACGCATTTCGAAATATCGTCTGTCGGCATTTCAACTATTGTTATATCTTTTGTTATGCTTTCTAAATTTTCTTCTATTCTTAAAGCTTCTTTATGGTATAACGATGTTTCGTGTGCTAAGTTTACTTCCGCCTCTAAAAATCTGATTTTCGAATCCAATTCCCTTACTTTGTTATTTGCCTCTTCGACTGATTCAAATTCTAACCTTGGTTGTTGACGTAGTGCCCTAGCTACTGATTCATCAGAAATATCTTTATCTTTCAACAATGCTCTTAATTTTTCGTTTTCCGCCTCTATACCGCAGGCGTGGTCTAACAACTCCTGTTTTTCTGGTAATTTATCGTTTATTTTTTTAGTTAATGCAGCAAATTCGCCTTTCCAGCCTTCTATCTCTTTTATTTTATTCTCACTTTTGTGTTCCAGGAAATATATTAATTCTTCGAACACGACATCTACTCCTTCTACTTTAGAAAAAACCTTTGTGTTATTAACTTTATTTTTTATTAATTGTAAATGTTCTTTATTATTTACTTCGAGGCTAATTTGAGCCCACAATTTATCCGTAAACCTGTCCAATTGCCCTAGTATGTTACCGTATGCTAACTGTAATTGTTCCAATTCCGCCATATATTTATCAACGCCAAAAAAAATTCCAATTTATTTCCTAGAACACTCAACAGTTCACGTAGCTCCACAATGTTATAAAAAAAATATTATAAATTTTTAAAATTTTAAATCTGTTGACTAAAATCAGATATTTTATAATAATGTAAAATTTTTAATTAAATTGACCATGATATTAAAATAAAAAAAAATATTTCAAATTCACAAAATCTTTAAAATGTTATTTTATTCTCATTTAAATTTTAAAATGAAAATTATATTTTAAATGTACTAAAATTTTTTAAATTTAACAAAAAAAATCAAAAATTCCGTTTTATATTAATTTTAGAAATAATTTTATTTACTTATCTGAGTTTAATATTAAATAAATTTTATTTAATAAATTTCCTTTATTTATTCAATTTGTATTTATTACTTTATTAAACACTGTAATAATTGTTTAAATTTTCTGCTGTTACTCACGTATTTTCAAAACAAAAAATTAAATAATCACCATTTATTTTGTGATTTTTAGTCCTTTTCTTCCTTCTATCGTCCTTCTTCTCTCGGTCCCTGAGAGCGTTGTTTGAGAAACCGGCTGCGCCAAAATGTTGTATTCTAAAAGGTCCTTCTTCTAGGACTTTAATTTGATCCTATTTATACTTACTGAGTCCTTTTTACTTTCTTTATATTATTTAAAACAACCGGGTCTTTTTTACTTCAAGACACTTTATTTCGCTTTATTTCGCCGGCTGCGCCAAAATGTTGTATTCTAAAAGGTCCTTCTTCTAGGACTTTAATTTGATCCTATTTATACTTACTGAGTCCTTTTTACTTTCTTTATATTATTTAAAACAACCGGGTCTTTTTTACTTCAAGACACTTTATTTCGCTTTAAAAGTTGGTTACACTTATACTTAACACCTATTTGTAGACAGTTCAGCTTATCGAAAACAATTGATTTTTAGTCTATACTTAACTTCTACTTAACACCTCGTATTCTTATAATTTCACAATAAATTGAGTAATTTCATCATTCTAAAATAACTAAGTCAGCGTTTATCTGAGTGACCTATTTAACGTGGGCGTGTATACCTGTGCTATGTTAAGCGGTGTGCGCCAATACAATTAAATGCTGTTTGTGTTTAACATGCATAATGCTTAACCCTAAAAGTATGCCGTAAAGAAAAATATACTGATTATGTTATCTTGTGGATCATAAGCACGCTGTAAGTTCCACGATTATGATACACAACAGTGGATCATATGTAAGTTGTGAACTCTACGATTATGATACACAACACCAACACAGATTGATTTACCCTTTCCGAAGCGTTTGACTGTGGTGAATAGAAAGCTGTCTGTTGATTTCATCTCTATGTGTGTGTGGCAATTTGTATTGCTTTTGATTGATTGGTGGTTGGTTCCACTGTGTTATTATTTCATGTTTAAGTACTGGCGTGTATGTTAATTCATCGCCATCTAAATGAAAAACATCATGATACGAAATACACAGATTTTGTAAAGATGTAATTTCTCTTTATTCAAGGTTTCATCAATTTTTATTTCCTCTAATAATTTGTTAATTCTGTTCGTAATGTTTACTGAATTTATGCTATTTATTGTAGAATTGTTGGTATCCGATTCCTTATACTGATTGAAATTCGAGAATTTTGGTTTAAAAACACTGTCTATTATAAATTCTTTTTCTGTAGCATTTAATACGGACACATAAACTCTATTTTTGCTAACATTCGATATGCTTTCGCCCAAATATACTCCTGGACAAATTTCTTGTTTATGTATTAAGACGATTGGAATTTTTGTTTTTAAACGTAATGATACTATCTTTGCGGTTCTAGGTTCTACTTTTAATTCCTGATTTAGAAAAATATTGTCCATGTCTGCCCGTGTCCTCATGGGTAGTTGTATAGTATTGTTTTTATCTTGATCATAAAATATTAACTTCTTATCTATGGCATTTATTATGGACCTATTCCATATATTATCTCGTCCTATTATTCCATCATCGGGTATTCCTTGTTCAAGTGCCACTACGTGCATCTTTAAACAGAACCACTCTATACTATTGTGCTGAATATTTATTGTCCCTAAAGTCCTTACGCATCCCCCAAAAGCACCACTAAAGTCCTTCTGAGTATTTTTATCAAAACCCGGAAGTCGTATCATCGAACCCTCCTTTACTATAATAGCATCTGCTCCCGAATCTACCAGTAATATGAGTTTTTCATTTTTAGCATCCTCACAAGGTACTTCGATGAAAACATCACTTACATTAGGTAGTTTGAAATAGTTACCCTGCCTACTGCATATTATACGATTCTTTCTTTTACTAAACTCACTCATATGACATCTAATCTTCTTATCATATTCTATTACGAAATTTTCAAAACTTTTTGATATTCTTGATAATATGTTTTTTACTTTATACCCTACTGCTTCCTCTCCAAAGGTTCCCTTATACTTTTCATATTCTGCTAATTTTATTATTTTGTTCCCCAGTGTAATCGACACAATACCTATAAAGTGTATGATATAAACTAATAATCCTACTACTGCATTACAAACCAAACACGGTGGCTCAACATATGTATCAACGGTCTCTCCCGACGTTTGATGAACAATATTTTCACCCATTTTTTCCTCTTTCAACTTCTCCTTACAGACCAAACACGGTGGCTCAACATATGTATCAACGGTCACTCTCGACGTTTGATGAACGATATTTTCCCCCACGATTTTTTGGTTGTTATTTGAAGCTGCGGTAGCAAATGTGATCACAGGCTGCCTTGGTGTATGATCCACTATTTCTACCTTTGACCTAACTTTACTAATGTTAACGGGACCCCAGCTTATTGGCCTTGGCTGGGCCCGTGGTAGTTTCCCCTATTGTGAGCATTACTACTGTTTGGCACAACATTTTTCTTGGCGTGGCAATCCGCTATCATATGGCCGACTTGACCACACCCATAACATGCCCTATTATTTCTGTATGTTCTATTAGGTTCGTTATTGTTATTACTATTGTTATTTCTAAACGGATTATTATTTCTATTATTTTCATTACCATTATTAATATTATTATTTCTATTATTACGAGTATTGCTGTCTTGCGGATTCTGATTTTGCTGCTGTTGGTGTTGATAGCCGTTATTCTGAAGTTCTCTATAACCCCCTTGGTACTGCTGATTCTGAAATGGTTGTTGTTGGTTCTCCTGGCGTTCTTCCAGTCTATTTGATCCACATCTCCAACTCGATTCATGTCCGTATTTCTCGCATTCTCTGCAAAATGGTGTATTTTTTCGCAAATAACAGTCATCCCTTGTGTGTCCTGGTCTTGTGCAAAATGAACAGACTGGCCCCTTTTTCATGGCACCCCCTGTATTCCCATTATTTCTATTTTGTTGACTTTTACCCCTATCTTGTCGTGAATTTCTAATATCAGTTTCTTGATTATTTTTACTAACTGAGGTTCCATTCGGTCTTTTTTCAAAACTATACAGTTCCTCCGGTAATCTCGGCCCCCGCAGTATTGTGGCCTCTGCCCTTAACGCTTCGTCTAATAAATCATTTAAATTATCTGCCTTGCTACTCAACAGTAGTATCTTTAAATGCTGTTATGCTGTTAGCACAGAATTTAATAGTTCCGTGTTAAAAATATCTGTTGGCAGGTTTTTCTTTTTGTACATTGTATCGGCTATGTCGTTTGCGTTCGACTGCAATACTTCTAAACGCCTTGCAAACGCCCTTAAACTTTCCCCTCCACCTTGATATGCCTGTCTTATGTTGTATTGAACTGAATCTAATGTAGCCACCTTTAAATATGTGCTTTTAAGTAATTCAAACAACTCATCTAAATCATTTATATTCTTGGTCCTCACTAATTCGTATGCATCTCCATCAAGACGCAGTTTAATACAAATCATGAATTCCTCCTGATTTTCTTCAGTTATTTTAAGGTTCGCTGCCTTACAACCGTCTATAAATCTAAGAAGCTCCGTTTTTAGGAACGGTGAATCTTCGCCCTTGAACACCGGGACCAGATTTCGTACGCATTTCGAAATATCGTCTGTCGGCATTTCAACTATTGTTATATCTTTTGTTATGCTTTCTAAATTTTCTTCTATTCTTAAAGCTTCTTTATGGTATAACGATGTTTCGTGTGCTAAGTTTACTTCCGCCTCTAAAAATCTGATTTTCGAATCCAATTCCCTTACTTTGTTATTTGCCTCTTCGACTGATTCAAATTCTAACCTTGGTTGTTGACGTAGTGCCCTAGCTACTGATTCATCAGAAATATCTTTATCTTTCAACAATGCTCTTAATTTTTCGTTTTCCGCCTCTATACCGCAGGCGTGGTCTAACAACTCCTGTTTTTCTGGTAATTTATCGTTTATTTTTTTAGTTAATGCAGCAAATTCGCCTTTCCAGCCTTCTATCTCTTTTATTTTATTCTCACTTTTGTGTTCCAGGAAATATATTAATTCTTCGAACACGACATCTACTCCTTCTACTTTAGAAAAAACCTTTGTGTTATTAACTTTATTTTTTATTAATTGTAAATGTTCTTTATTATTTACTTCGAGGCTAATTTGAGCCCACAATTTATCCGTAAACCTGTCCAATTGCCCTAGTATGTTACCGTATGCTAACTGTAATTGTTCCAATTCCGCCATATATTTATCAACGCCAAAAAAAATTCCAATTTATTTCCTAGAACACTCAACAGTTCACGTAGCTCCACAATGTTATAAAAAAAATATTATAAATTTTTAAAATTTTAAATCTGTTGACTAAAATCAGATATTTTATAATAATGTAAAATTTTTAATTAAATTGACCATGATATTAAAATAAAAAAAAATATTTCAAATTCACAAAATCTTTAAAATGTTATTTTATTCTCATTTAAATTTTAAAATGAAAATTATATTTTAAATGTACTAAAATTTTTTAAATTTAACAAAAAAAATCAAAAATTCCGTTTTATATTAATTTTAGAAATAATTTTATTTACTTATCTGAGTTTAATATTAAATAAATTTTATTTAATAAATTTCCTTTATTTATTCAATTTGTATTTATTACTTTATTAAACACTGTAATAATTGTTTAAATTTTCTGCTGTTACTCACGTATTTTCAAAACAAAAAATTAAATAATCACCATTTATTTTGTGATTTTTAGTCCTTTTCTTCCTTCTATCGTCCTTCTTCTCTCGGTCCCTGAGAGCGTTGTTTGAGAAACCGGCTGCGCCAAAATGTTGTATTCTAAAAGGTCCTTCTTCTAGGACTTTAATTTGATCCTATTTATACTTACTGAGTCCTTTTTACTTTCTTTATATTATTTAAAACAACCGGGTCTTTTTTACTTCAAGACACTTTATTTCGCTTTATTTCGCCGGCTGCGCCAAAATGTTGTATTCTAAAAGGTCCTTCTTCTAGGACTTTAATTTGATCCTATTTATACTTACTGAGTCCTTTTTACTTTCTTTATATTATTTAAAACAACCGGGTCTTTTTTACTTCAAGACACTTTATTTCGCTTTAAAAGTTGGTTACACTTATACTTAACACCTATTTGTAGACAGTTCAGCTTATCGAAAACAATTGATTTTTAGTCTATACTTAACTTCTACTTAACACCTCGTATTCTTATAATTTCACAATAAATTGAGTAATTTCATCATTCTAAAATAACTAAGTCAGCGTTTATCTGAGTGACCTATTTAACGTGGGCGTGTATACCTGTGCTATGTTAAGCGGTGTGCGCCAATACAATTAAATGCTGTTTGTGTTTAACATGCATAATGCTTAACCCTAAAAGTATGCCGTAAAGAAAAATATACTGATTATGTTATCTTGTGGATCATAAGCACGCTGTAAGTTCCACGATTATGATACACAACAGTGGATCATATGTAAGTTGTGAACTCTACGATTATGATACACAACACCAACACAGATTGATTTACCCTTTCCGAAGCGTTTGACTGTGGTGAATAGAAAGCAGTTGTCATGTGTTTGATTCGGTAGACGTCTATCATTTTCTGAAACTCCTTTGAAAGAAACTGTTTTCCATTGTCTGTGTGAACAATCTCTGGTGTGCCAAATGTATGAAAAATTTGGTGTATCAGAAATTCTACGACCTTGTCTGCGGTGGCGTTACGCCTTAAGAAAAACAAACTTAGAAAAATGGTCCAACTCTATAAATATGTAGGCATTTCCGCTTTTGGATCGCGGATATTTGCCGAGGAAATCCAGATAAAGTTTTTGAAAGGGGCGAATGGTAACTACTTCTTTTCCAATTCCCGGTCGCATTTGTTCATTTGATGGCTTCGTTTCCTTGCACACTACGCAATTTCGCACATAGTTTCGCACATGTACCGTCATGCCCGGCCAATGATACATCTGCCGTAGACGATGTAACGTTTTTGTGACACCTCCATGTGCTGCAGTCTCATGTTCATGTGCTTTGCCTATTAAGGTCGAAGTCAGGCCCTCCGGAACCCATAATTTCCATTCATACTCCTCAAGTTCCGGACATGCCTCCTTAATGGTGCACTTAAATACGATTCCCTCTTCTACTTTCAAGTCTGGTAACCTTTCTCTGTTTTCATTTACAGTTGCAATGAGTTCCAAATATTCTGGTGACTGAAACTCCGTTGTCTCTAAGTTGTTAAAGATATCATAATCCAAGTCTGCAACTTCTTCGATCGCTCTCGACAGCATATCTGCGACGACATTTTCCGTGCCTTTGCGATGTTCGATTTCGAAGTTGTATGCTTGAAGTTGCAGAGACCAACGCGCCAATCGTCCACTCAAATCTTTAAGACTCATAAGCCACTTCAAGCTCGCATGATCGGTAACAATAGTAAATGCCATCATTTCAACATACGGTCTGAAACGTTTAACTGCCAGTATTGCCGCCAAACACTCCTTCTCTGTCACGCTGTAGTTCATCTGACAACCATTTAATTTCTGTGAGAAAAACGCAATTGGCCGATCGTTACCTTCGTCATCGATTTGATACAGCACTGCACCTACCCCCATTCCGGACGCATCGCACTGTATGAAGAATCTTCTTTTAAAGTCGGGATGAACCAACACGGGAGCTGTAGTTAACGCCTCCTTCAACTTGTTTATTGACCCAATCGCTTCAGGCGTCATATTAAATGTTTTTCCCTTTTTGAACGTGTTACTAATTGGTGCCGAAATTGCTGCGAAATTGTTGATGAATCTCCTGTACCAGTTTGCTGTTCCAAGAAAACTTCGGACTTCCTTCGTGGAACGTGGAATGGGTAAATTGTTTATCGCCGTGATCTTTTCAGGATCTGTTTTTAACATTCCTCCTCCAATTATAAATCCAAGATAACGCAATTCTTTGAAACAAAAACTGGACTTCTTCAGTCCTATCGTCAGGTTGGCTTGTTTAAGACACAGAGCAACTTCTTTCAACACTTTTATATGCGTATTGAAGTCCGATGCAATCACAAGAAGATCATCCAAGTATGAGAAGACGTGTCCTTTTAGCCGCTGCGGAATAACCTTATCCATAAGACGACAAAGCCTCTGCGCAGCGTTGCAGAGACCAAATGGCATCACCGCAAACTGGTAGAGTGGCCTACCGGGCACGGTAAAAGCAGTGTATGGCTTGCTTTTTTCATCCAGCTCAATTTGCCAAAACGCGAACTTTAGGTCGACACTACTTATGAAGTGTGTATAATCTATTCGACTTAATATTCCCTCTATATTCTGCAAGGGGTAGGCGTCCTTTATTGTCAACTTGTTCAGCTTCCTAGCATCTAGACACAATCGGTTTTTTCCGGGTTTTCTAACAAGTGTTGTCCGATTGCTCCACGGACCCTCACACTCTTCTATCACGCCGAGACTTAACATATTGTCTACTTCAGCATATACTAACTCCTGAACTGCTGGTGATATGGGGTAGTGTCGATCTTTCACTGGTACCGCATCGTCTATTAATTGTATGGAGTGTACTTCTAAACGTGTACGCCCTAGTCCATGTTGCTCAAATGTCAGGAACTGATTCTTCACCTCCTCTAATTGTTGTTGTTGTTCTGGGGTAAGTTCATGCACCGTTGGATTATCCTTTTCTTTTAACTGATTTTGTACCATTTCTATTTCGCCTACACCAAGTACGTCAGGGGCCAATTGGAATACACGCCAAAAATCTATGCCCAAATATACTTCACGTTCTAGAGTTGGGCACAGATAAAACCAAATATCACGGGTTTCTCCTCTATACGTCACCGGTAAGCACATCTTTCCAATCACCATATGGCTTCGTCCTCCAGCAGTACGTACAGATGAGTAGAAATGATTTATCTGATTTTCAAACTTTTCGGCCAAATCGCGACAGCCATTCCCCAGAAGACTTATTGAGGCTCCAGTATCCAGAAGACCTTTCACTGGTACCTCACCGATTTGGACACTTGCGTACACTCGCGGATCCATATTTTCGCAACTGTTCATCGCCTCCAAGATATGCTTTCGTGCTTGTCGTCGTCGTTCGTATCTCTCCCGTGCTCTTCTAACTTTTCTGGACGTCTTACTAGATCCTAGAAATTGGTTTTCTTCAAATATTCGTCTACGTGCAACCTCATACTCTCTTATTCTTTCCTCCAACGGTTTACTGGGTATTTTGTTTATGTTTTTCCCTAGACTTCATTCTGTTCATGTAAACTTCTCTTTAATATCGTTGTTTTTTGCTTGATTTCCGTATCTAGTTCCGCTGAAACCTTTCCACATCTCCGGGAGTCTGAGTGGAGCGCGACTCTCCCGCTCGTTTCGCGTTCCATCTCACGTTTCCCGCTGTACACTTCGGGCATTTTGGTGTTATGGTGTCCTCCAATCCACACTTATAACAAAAAATGCGCCTCTCCAAGGACGGACAATCCATATAAACGTGTCCTTGCTGTCGGCAGTTCCAACACACAAGCACTTGCTTCGGTTTCTTATCCGAAATATTACATCTCCCAACGTGTACCTCCTCAACCGCTGGCTCGTCGTCATAATTCCAGAACTCAATGTCGTCCTCATACTCGATCTCGTTCAAGTGACCGCGTGGCTGTTGATACCTAGCTTGTGGTGGTTGTGGTATAGTTCTCACTTCTCGTCGTGGAAAACACTTCTCTGCCTCTATGCATCGGATAGACTATTCTAGCCAGACCTTCCCGCAAGTTTCGTTTCATGATCCGTATAAGATCATCCTCGTGCATAGGTCTGCGAAGGCGCGATCGGAGCTTTAGTACGGCATGGAAAAACTCGTCAACGCTTTCGCTCGGTTGCTGGCGCCTTTCCACAACATCTAACATGATTTCAAAATCACTTTTGTGATTTTGGAATCGTCGTAATAGAGCCTCGCGTAACGTTGGCCAGTCCAGCACAATGTTGTCTTTCACAAACCACCAATACCACTCTTGTGCTTCACCGCTTACTAGAGTATGGAAGTCTCTTACTATTACCTCCCAATGACATCCGTAGTGGTTTCTCAAATGCTCTATTCGGAAAATGAAATCTTCGATTGTAATTTTATCATTGTGACCTTGAAATTTTAAACCCCACTTTTCAACAGTCATGGCATTGTTAGTGTGATATGGTACACGGCTATAGTCTAGTGGCCTCGGACCCCTATTGGGATTATTACCCATTTCCGGATAATTTCTATATCTACTGGGCCGGGTGTCATCACGAGGGCATTCTATACCGCTGTTGTGCACGTTACCTCGTAGTAAATATTGGTTTAGGGTTTCTGTTGTTGTTCTTTGTGGCTGTGCTGCATGTTCTGGGCGTCGCTCTTGATATACGTTTTGCAACTGCGCCGCACACGCGCGTGTTGCCTGGATTCGATTATGTACCCCAGCATTAGTTGGTTCATCATTTACTCTCGGATTAACCATAAATTGATTAGGATAACTTGTAAAATTGGACGTACGCAGACCTAGATTACCTGGAACTGTTTCGTTCCCTCGAGTTGTTGGAGGAGGGCCTGAAGTAGGGGAACCCGACACGCTCATTGGAGCAAAAACAGAATTTAATTCTTTAAGAAATCCTAAAAAGTTTTCCCTAACGGTTTCTCTTACCACATCGCTGATGACGTCTTTTAAAGACTCTTGACTCGGTGATGTAGTAACATTTGTTTTAGTCACTTCTTCAGTGGCCCGCCTCTCCGTTTCAGCTGGACCAGATGGAAGTGTGGGATTTGTTGGTCTATTTTGAAGGTTACTATTGGGAGGGGGGATAGAAAATATTGGCGGTATTGTATCAGCAACTCTGGTAGTTTTCGCAACAGCCCCAGTGTTGCTTCTAGTGTTGTGGTTGGAACCTATCAATCTGGCATTACTGTCCGTGGTTAATGCGGATATCCAAGGGTTGCCACTATTTATAGTTGCTGAAAAATCTCTCACAAAACCCGCATTTGTCCCATTTCCACCTAGATCACGCTGCACATCAAAACCTAGATTTCTCCTAGTATTACTATTTCTACGCATGTTTTGTCTATCCATATTGTAGTTATTAGCCATTTTTTTTTTTTTTTTTTTTTTTTTTGCGTTTACTAAATAATAAAATAAATGAGGTACAAAAACAAAAAAAAAATAACTAAACAAATAAATATATATGTAAACAAAATAAATAGAACACAACAAAAATGTAAATAAATAAATCTCTAAATAAATATGTATACGTAAAATTAAATAAATGTAAACAAAACCAAAAGAAAAAAATTATCTATATATATATATATGAAATTTCTGTAGCGTGTTTTTAAACTTTATATGCAAAAATAAGGGGTGTAGTAAATTTTGGCGTAAGGATGTTTTTACTAACGGTCAAATGTGGTAGAGTTCACAAATGAATTTACTGTTTATCTAATTGTGTTTGTCTTTACAACTCATAGAAAAATATTCATCCCCCACAAAAATAAAAATCGGACGGACTTGAATGCTCATACTTTTTCCTTGTGCATCGTAGTATCTTTTATTAGAAACTAGGTCACAAGAAAAATTACCACAACATAAATTACGAAAATTATCTGGACAACAAGAAAGTACACTAACTTTTCCCCGGCTCACAGACATTCAATAATCTTGT
>OX638131.1:62653999-62731499 GCA_951804985.1 Dryomyza anilis
CTGCAAATTTGACATGCACTTTAATAGTTGAAAAATATTGTTTTCCCGTATTTTAAAGATTGCGATTATTGGGAATTTAAAATTTCGAAACTAAAAATATCAATGACAAAAATGATCAAAATTAAAAAAAAAAAAATTGAAAATAATATATATTTACAACAGCAAATTTTTTATAAAAGTCTTTAAATGGCTAAATTTAAAATATTTTTATCTTACCCATTTTCAGTAATATTTTAAACCAAGTTTAATATAATTAATTTGTTTCATATGATTCATTTTTTCAGTCACATATATTTAAAATTTTATATTAACTGAGTACTAATTGTCTATCTATCTGTCGGTAAAGTTTAAAGAAAGTCGGACATTTTGATTTAGAACTACAGACTTTTGAAATATTTATTTAATCTAAGTTTAAACTTTGACTGAAAAACTGGACCTTAATTATTAACTATAGCAGAACTTGGTAATAACAAATAATTTTTCTCAATTTATAACGGCTGATAAATGTCATTCGAAAATTAGAGAAATCAAGAAATAAAAAAACATATTAAATGAATAACATATTGCTTAATAAATATTTGTTCTATGAATTATTTTAATTTTATTAAAATTATAGTGATAACACTATTTATTCTTAGGCCCGTTAACTCATCTCAACTTTAAACATTGTTTAAGTCTAAACAGTGTTTAAACAATGTTTATATTTGTATGACGATAACTCATCTCAACATATCAATGTTTAAATCGATTAGGCATGTTTAAATTTAAACACTGAAATGCCCGTGTTTACGGAAGTTAAACTTTGCTTCATATGAAATTTGTTCTGAGAAAAAAGATTCACAAACTGCAAGACTATAATTCATTCATAACATTTCTGCACCAAATTTAAAAAAAATATTTCGGATTTTATAAATATTTTAGATATTTTATTATTATTTGAATATAAGAATAATTTCCGCGTATTTTAAAATAGTACAGGTGTAATTTTTTAAAAGATCATTAAAAATTAATACAAAACACCACACAAAAAGAGAACTTAACACGGAGTTGAAATTAATTTTAAGGAAGGTCGCAAATCACCAAAAAAATGTCCAGTTGTCTTTCGGAAATCTGTGCAAATACTGCGTTGTTGAATGGTAAAGATGCAATCTTTTTAATGATTGCATCTTTGTTTGAAAAACACCACACAAAACGCGAACTGAGGACGTACTTTCTACTAAAAAGAACACAGAGCACGACTAATTCATGAAAGGACACTTTTGAACCGCAATATGCTCATTTGTATTTCGGCAAACATAATTTTTGTTTTTGTTTATTATTGTATTTTTAATGTTTCCTTTAATTTTGTGACATTAATTTCTCATTGGAGACATTTTTTGAAGTTCTACACTTGTTTAAGTAAACAGCCGATAAAATTTAGTTAAGTTATGATCAAAATTTTAAACATGTTTAGAATATAAACAGAGGTTAGTAAATCACTGTTTAAGAAAATTTAACTTTTGAGATGAGATAAAGGGCCTTAGTGTATTTAAATTACATTTGTGCGGGGAATTTTGCTAAAAAATATCGGGGAAAATGGAAATATGAGTTGGCATCACTGATTGGGCTGAAAATGCCTATAAATATTTGTATGAAGCCATAATACGTAACCCAGGCAAAGACTCGTAAATCCGAAAAGTCCACTTGGCAATTGTTTTCTAAATGCGCCAACATATAAATTGAATTGCATACATTTAATTTATAAATTTTAATTAAACAAACTGTTATTATTTTTTAATTTTTATTTTAAACGCATTTATTTGAAAAAAGTCGAAAATCGATTTAAAATCGATTTTTTGCTCCGATTAATCGATTTGAAAAATCGATTTAAAAATAGTTGATCGAAGAGTCGATAATCGATTTTTAACTTTGCGTACCCATCACTAATATCTAGCAACAAAAGACAAAACGAAAACGGCGAATGAGATTTGTTGCAGGAAAATACTTTTCCGACTGAATCGACATTGCGTAAATTAACGATTATTTTAAAAATGTTAGGTCGCAACAATTCCACGAAATAAGTTCGTGGACTTCGCGCGCTGAACTTGAGCGCGCCCGAATTGCGCATAGCAATAGTCCGCCCGTACGGTTGGCATGCGCAGAAAACATTTATGACAATTCCAGGAAACGCAAAGATCAAATTGTGGCGCGTACCAATTAGTGATGTAAAACATCGCTATTTTCTCGTACTCGATACTTACTTTATTTTCAAATGTTTAGTTCTTATGCTAAAATTAAACTATGTATGCAAATAAAACACACACATTTAGAAACAAGAAAAAAAACCATTTTAAAAAATGCCGAACCGACTGAAAGGGGCATACTGTGTAAAATAAAATAAAATATAACCCAAACTGATGTCAGAAATCTTTTTTTTATGTAAATAATATCTACACGGTTAAAAAATATTTGTTTGAATGAAATTAAAAAGTAATACGAAATTACCATACATGTATTAGGAATGAAGTGTAATTAAATTATAATCGAAATTGAATTTATTTTTGTTCACGTGTAAACGTTATTATATTGTACAGCAGAATCTGTCAAATTTACCATAAATATGTTACAATACCAACATAAAATTTTAATTGCATTTGAATAAACTGTTTCTTGGCAATTTACTTGGCTAAAATTATGTTTCGAAACACAGAAAATGCTAATCAAATCTAAATACAACGTATGTTCGCAACGCTCATCTTAATTCGATTATTTATCGACTGACGAAGTTGGCAACGTTGTGCAGCATTTTCTACCTACGCCACATTTTGCCATCGTTTGAACATATTGATGTTTAAAAACAAACAAAAAAGGATTTGGATTTAAATAAATGTATTCTTCCAACATTCTTCTTGTATACGAAGTTGGCACTCGTTGAGCAGAATTTTCTACCTACGTCTCTTTTGTCGTCCTTTGAAGTAAGTATAGGGTTATTTTAAACATACTGATGTTTCAAAACAAACAAAATGAATTCTTGTATATAAAGTTGACACTCGTTAATCGGCATTTTTTCCGTACGTGTCTTTTGTTGTTCATTGAGAAAACGTGTTCGCGTCGATAATAATTGTGTTATTTGTAAATTAAATAAATATATAAATTGTGTTATAAAAAGTACTAATAGTAACAGAGTATAATATAGTGCAGTATATAATTTCTGAAACTAATGTGGAAAAACCACAAATAAAAATCGATTTTCAAAGAGAATTTGGAATGTTTTTTAGAAAAGCCTCCGTGAATTCCTTGCCTACGCTATGTGCTGTACTGAGACCAACTGTAACTGTATCAAAGATAAAGCGAGCCTGGATCGTCTGGTTTAGCGTCTGCTGGTGCAATTGTGCATTCATTGATGCTGTCACTTGCACTTGCAGTTTTAAACCAATTATGTATTTATGCATTTAAAAATTTGTATATGAATTCTATTATTATAATTTTCCACTTTGCATGTTTAAAGATTTTTAATAAAAAAAAAACATTTTATTTTTATTTTATTTTCAGGATTTTTTTCCAAAAAATATTTAAATATGTTTCTATGCGAACATAATACTTTTTGTACTGAAACAACTGATATGTTTCACTGGAAACATATTTATATTTAGGTCGTTCAAAATCATATTTTTATGTGAACATATTTATGTTTCTGTTCAAATATTTATTTTGTTTGGATGTAGTAATTATTAAGTTTCCATTAGAACATACACCATTTTAAGTGGCAACATTAAAATGTTTCCGTGATATTATAATGTAAGTCAGAGCTCATTACAACACTGTTCAAGTCTCAATACAACCTTGTTTACAAATGATTTATCAGTCAATTATACATTATGTTTACATAAAATTCCAAACATACATGTTAATGCCTGCAAAATTATGTTTGGGAGAGCCCTTTTTTTTAATAGACCTTTATTTTAATAGACACGGTGATGTGAAATGTTATCCAAAACTTTACAAAAAAGGGGTTCCAGGGTAGCGTGCAGTAATTGTATTTTTTTTTATTTCCATAATTTTCCGCTTAATAATAGTAGTAGTAGTTTCAACTACTCATCAAATACCTACTTTAAATCTGATATCAAAGTATTCGATTACTCATTTACTCCATACATTTACATCACCAGTAGCAGTAGGTTTATACTTTTCGCCTTTCTGAATTAGAAAAGTACTATTTTTAAAATGCATATTTTTCATATGTAGAGTTCGACTAAATTGCTGATTAAACTATATTGTACGGATTTTAATTCGATCGCCATTCAGTAAGCGGTAATTGTTAAAGTCCCTAATAAATCTATTATCATATGTCTATTTGATGTCTTCCAATTTAGTTTGCTCGAAAATTAGCTAAATTGAAAAGTAAACGCTGCATTACCGACATAGTTTAGCTTAGTCAGCAATTTATTCAAACTCGCACACACCCTTAATAATTATTAAAATGTGTTTATTATTTGCGAATAAGAAATAAAATAAAAACAAGCCAGTTGATATGTAATTAAATTTGACAATTTTTAATTATTTTTAAAAACACTATACGTACGCACAATTTTAGATTAATAAGTACAATAAATACATTTATTTTGTTTGTTTAATAAATGCCAGAATATACATAATTAGTATTGTTAAGTTCTTTCTTTTTAGTATTTCGCTACTAAACAAAAATGAGCAACATCAACACTGTTGACGCTGCGCTGCGCTGCTTCAAAATACGAAATTTGAGTTTCACGGAATTTGTCGTATGTGTGTCGCTGACAAATAATAGCTTCTAGTCCCACGATCCCATAATTCCTGAAAATGTTTGCCACAAAGTTGTCCAATTCATTGTAATTGTTCATATATTTGTGAAAACGCAGATTTTAATAAAATATACTCTCATAATTTTCCAATAGCAAAGATATATTTTCATTAAAATGTCAATAACAACAAAAATTCCGGAAAGTGTGGGATTTTACGACTTTAATATTGTAACCCTTATTTTTCTGGCAAATTACAAAAACAAATGAATGCCAAAAAATGAATACATTCATTGTTTTTTGAATTCTTTTTTGCCAAAAAAGAATACAGACTGATATGAATGCATTCTTTGATGAATGCATTCATTTTGAAGGCCATCTGATTTGGAATTCAAGGGTTTAAATTCCCATTCGTTTGACAAAAATGAATTCATTTATTTTGAATTCCCATTCATTTGATTACAAAAGAATTAAAGAATGCATTCTTTAACAACTCTGCTACTCATTGAGTTTTGGATGTTGCTGTACACATGTTGAGCGCATCATGTTTATGCCATTCAAGCGCAAATTGCTCAACAGCTCCACAACTGCTGAGGTCGCTGAATGCAGCCAATGATAATAATTTGGCAAAGCGCGAAAGCTTTGCTTAGACCACACCTCTTTTAAGTTAGGTTGCACAGTAAATAGAAGCTTGCGATAATTTGGCAAAGCGCTAATGCAGTGATGGGCGCTCCCATAGCACGCGTGCAAACGTAGCTTTTGAGCTTTCACACGAATATAAGTGCGTGTGAAGAGCGAAAGCTATTCATTCGACTTCAAGCAAGCGGGTTGATGCTACTTCGTTGCGCACTGCACTGAAAAACAAAATATTTAATGTAGATTGGAAGGATGCATTATGGTTTGCTGAGATTTTTTGGTGAACCCCAAGGTAGAATATGTAAAAAAATGTATTAAACATATTTGCAATTTAAAGATAACAAACTTTGTTTGTTGTATTTCCGTGAAAACATGATCGCACTCTTCGTTGCTTTGTTGTTTTTGTAACAATATTTTTTTCAGTGCTGATCATTAAAAGCTCTCCAACACACCCCCATGTGTAATTGTATGCATGTGCGCATCACTGCGCTAAAGTTTTACATAGGCCACACCTCTTTCAAGTTAGCTTGGACAGTTAACAGAGGCTTGCATTATAATTTATCATTGCATGATTAGGGGGCTATGTTAAAATAAGCAGAGCAGCGTTTGCCAACAATTCTGATATTTCGCAATTGGTGTCAGCCAAAAATTGCAAATCGGACTTTCTTCAAAAGTCACGTACACCAAAATTGAGTGAAACTGAAAATTCACTAGAACAAAATGAAAATAGAATTTAAATAAAGCTTGCAACGAATGTATTGTTAATACCTTTCGTTGCAATTTAAAAGATAGTAGTTTAGTCAACCTCAAGTGGAGGTCATTAAGTTAATAAAGCAATAAAAGTGTATTTTCAACTTTAAAATAAAAAGTGTTTTAATTAAATTATATAATATTCAACTCTAAATATAAGACACGCCCACATTTTTTCTTACTTTAATACCCGTTTTTTCATATCCCACAAAATTTAACCAGTAATATATACACCAAGAGTGTAGGGAATTCCACTATCGGTCCCGACCGACTATAAAAGTACGCCCCTTGTGACCGAACTTACCCATGTGACCCAACTAGTTTTTTTATTATTTTTTAAAAATATAAAAATCCTTTAGATTAGGGATGCCCAACTCAGTCCAACATTTTAGGGATGCCCTACTCATGCATTATGCCCGTACGGTCACGACGTCAGCCCGCAAGGTGCTAGGGAAATAGTGAGAGTCAGCCCGCAAGGTGCTAGGGAAATAGTGAGAGAATTTTTAGAGTTAGAGCGAGTGCAGCGAATATAAGTTTGTGTGACCTGCGAAAGCTATCAGTCGATTATGCGCCTTCATGCGAGTAGGTCGACGCTGCTTTGTTCTAATGAACCCAGTAGAAGTTGTTAAATGTATCACATTTAAGACAAAATATTTAATGTAAAATAGAATTATTGTTTTTGCGGGCTCAAGGTCTTGCCACATACAATGTGATATGTACTGGGAGTGAAACAAACAACAATTGACAAAAACAAAAAGTTGTTGGCTGACCGTACAGCTGTTTCGGAAGCTGCCAAGCTTCCTCATCAGCGGTCTTCTGCACAATTTCTGCATAGCAGAGAATATAAGATCATTTTGTGCAATGAACTAAATGCGCAAGCATTTTTGCTCAAGCACAAAACAACCAGGTAAAACATGCAAAAATTGCACCAACTTTATGCTTGTCAATTGATATTGTCACATTGCAGCAATCATCATATAGGCTGTAGTGTCACTATAGAATCAAATACGACCACTGCACACTTATTAAAATCTCACGATTTTATGATATTTTTATGCACTGTGCCCTGCGAATGTATAAATGTTTGCTGCAATGCGACAGCAACAATTGACAAGCATAAAGTTGGTGCAATGTTTACATGTTTTGCCTGGTTGTTTTTTGCTTGAACAAAATTCGCTTTATAGTTATAAAATATAGCGTTTAAAAATATAGCTGGTATTGTTCAAAAAATAATGTTTATGTTGTTTTTTTTTATTAGATATATTTAAAGAATGCGTCTTTTAATTAAAAATAACTAAATAAATTAAATTTAAGAATTGGTCGACCATTTCTATTTAATATTGGAGGTTGAATATGTAGAGTTGAAGTCGACTGCAATATTACCGTTGGTTTATTGAGAAAACCGTAGTAGTTATGGATTTGTTATGTTAGGCTTCATATGTGTAGTACATATTAAATTTCTATCTCGTTCTTTTAATATCAATATTAATGATTTTCAAAGGAACAATCTACATAATCGACTAATTTCATATTAAGGAGTTGCAAATGTATCATAATGTCCATGGATAAAATATTCAGCATAATTTCTAAAATGACCTCATTTTCATCAAATTGTTTCTAATTTTTGAGATATATATCATTTTTCGAAAAATGTAAAAACTATATCCCAAAATCAATATCTCAAAAACTAGATTCAATATCATAAAACTGACGCCATTTTAGAAATCAGAGTTAAAGGTGGAATTTAAAGGTTTTTTAACTCTGATTTCTAAAATGACCTTATTTTCATCAAATTGTCTCTAATTTTTGAGATATATATCATTTTTCGAAAAATGTAAAAACTATATCCCAAAATCAATATCTCAAAAAATAGATTCAATATCATAAAACTGACGCCATTTTAGAAATCAGAGTTACATAAGTATTCAAAAAATATTGCAAATTTTACTGTAGAAAAAAAAAATATTTCTATTCAAAAAATTTGTTAAAATTGTAAAAATTAATTTTTAAAATATGATGCCATCAAAATACCATCTTGAAATTTAGCATGAACATTTATATTAAATCAACCAAAATATGAGATTTTTTTCAGAATTTTAAAATGGGTTCTTTTTAAGGACATCCATTTTGAAGTGCAACGACAATGACCACGGGCCACATGTTTAAGTTTAGAAGTATCAAATTTCATCAAATTTCATTGAAATCGAAAAGGTGAAATCTCAAATTTTACTTTTGTTGGTCGATTTGGTGTGGAATGGCCCATATCAAAAAAATAGCTGGCAAAACAAAACTATTGAACAACCGTTCGAATCAAAAAGCGAAACGAAAAAAACGTTTTAAATACGTTACACCAATTTTAGACGAAGGGGACTGAGAACGAGACGAAAATAAAAAGATACATGATATGGGGTAAAATAAACGTTTATAGAAAATAGAAAATAATTTGTGTTTGTATTCAAACGTCGTGGGTCTCATTCCTACATGTATGTTTTAAACTAATAAATATAATAATATATGGGAATTGACCATTTATAAAGTTTTGGTTTCATAGTCGCATTTAAGTTTCCTCGCGGGGACACGATCCTAAACGTTAGTAAACGTCAACATTAATTATAATAAACATCTTTTAAGAAAATTTGCAAAGCTCAACATTTTTTAAAATACCATTGTCCACACATGTAACTTAATTAATATTTGTTTTTGTTTCCAAATTCATTGTCCAAATTGATTTAATTATTATTTTTTGATATATTAATTTCTGATCTAATTAATTTATAATGGTTCCAGTTCCACTTCCATAAAAAATTAAAAAAACGGTTCCAGTTCCGGTTCCACCCGAGCCCTGGTTTTAACAAAAATAATGTTTTATCACAACAGTCTATTATTTTTGGATAATTCCATTTACATTTCTTTACAAGACAACAAATTATATTTATGTTGTTTTACTTTGTTACACCGTACTCTCATCGCACTCTCTTCTTTCAGTGTTGCATCATTTCTTAAGTAAAATAGGGCAGAAATGTAAAATAAATTTAAATTTTAGAATATAGTTGAGGTTGAGATTTTAATCACTTTAGACACAAAACCTGTTACAAAATAATAATTAATAATAAAAAAAAATTGCGAGCGAAAATTATATAAATGTTATGAAAAAAAAAATAATAATTATTTAAAATGTTAAAATTTTTACATTTAAGTAATTTAAAAACATAAGCAATATTAATGGGTCCATTAAAATCAATCTGAAATATTTAAACTCTTAAAGAGAGAGTTAAATTTTCCGAAATTTCTTCAAAATGCAACTCTAAAATCCCCGCTTATTTCTGCGTTGTAATCCTCACTCACTTCTGCCGTAGATACCTCTCGCCTAGGACTCGATTGCCCGCCCAGTCAGCCGCGGGCAGCCGTGGACATGTTAAACGCTGTGTACTGCAGTACGGTACGAATTATGTATATTGAAGAAAGAACAAAACACCCAATTTGTACCGACTGGATCTTGAGCACGTTAAGACAATATCTTAAAATCATCAAACGAGGTCGAAAAACAATTAGTTGTTAACGCAGTGCACGGCGTTTAAAATCTCAAGGTTTGTTTTTATATTTATTAAAAATAATAAAAAAACCCATTTTTATACAAAGTGCAGCCTACGTATTTGATTCTGTGGAAACTCTGCAGCCTGTACGTAGCAAATTGCTGCACGCAACAACAACTATGGCAAAATCTTGAGTTGATGCAGTTTTTGGATTTTTCTTTTGGTTCTTCCTTCAATGCACATAATTCTTATTGTGTTTATTGGAGAAGGAAAACTTAAGTGACTTGAAATGTAGAATCTGCAGAGAAAGATCGCTGATGAAGTGGCTTGGCTGCCTTTGAAACATCTGCATTTTGCCAATTGTTTGTTGTTTTATTTGTTGGTACAAAACACCCAATTTGTACCGACTGGACCTTGAGCACGTTAAGACAATATCTTAAAATAATCAAAAGAGGTCGTAAAACAAAAACCATTAATTTCTAAGTAATAATTACAAAAAAAATTTGGAAAGAATAAAAAAAAAATAGAAAGAATATAAAAAAATTGCCCTGACCGAGATTCGAACCAGAGACTCTAAACTAAATTTAATAAATGGGTAATTCCACATCAAATCGACAGGGTTTTAAATTTATTTCTTCGATTTTCGTGAAATTTTCTTAATGGCTTTGAATATATAAAAAAAAATATATATAAGTTGATTTTTTTTCGAAATTCGAAAATTTCACAAAAATTTTGATGTTTCAAAAAAAACACTACTTTTTCTTATAGAGGTAACTTCGAAAGCCATTATCTAGGTCAATAATGTTGCTAATTGATATGTTTGGTGTCTATTATTATATTAGGTGCACCACCAATGGGAATTGTATTTTAATAATGAGGATTTGTTTATATAGCCACTGCGGATAGATTGGACAAAGGGGAGTGGCACGTCCCATACAACCAAATTTTTTTAAATGCTATTTCTCCTGGCCTCCTAAGAGGAGATTTTAGTAATGTGACGCGATATGTTTTCCCATGAGACTTTTTCACAGGTCGAAGATGTAAGTAAGGGAATTTTAGTTTGTAGCATTACAAACTATGTGGATATAAGAAACTGCATATTTCTGCAAAAGTTGTTATATTCCAAAACTTCAACATATCTTTCTGATAAGCTACTTCTAACGTTTAAATAGAAGCCTCAATTTTATTTTGCCAAAATTAAACTATCTACAATCGCAGATTGTAGATAGTAAAATAATAAACTTTAAAATAATAAACTTCTTATTATACTAATATATAAATTAAACCAAAAAAATATATACAAAAACTTCGCACTGGTGAAGCTGTGCACATGTCCACCTAGTATATACATATACAACGAAAAAAATGTATTAAAAGGAAGAAACAAGTCTTTGAAATAAATACATATGTATTTGATTTACGTCCATACACAAATTTATTCGTTTTTACTTCATTGATATAGTTTTTTTTTATTAAGTTAACTGCACAATTTTACTGCATTTATATATAACTAGCTGGACCCGTGCACGACTCGTGCCAAGATTTGGTGAATGCAAGGATATGGAGTGATTTTATTAATATAAAGAGCATATTTATTATGAATTTATGTGAATTTTAGAGTGGTGAATTATAGTGTGGTGAGTTTTAGTGTAGTGAATTTTAGTGTGGTGAGTTTAGTGTTGTGAGTTTTAGTGTGGTGAATTTTGGTGTGGTAAGTTTTGTTGTGGTGAATTTTAGAGTGGTGAGTTTTGTTGTGGTGAATTTTAGAGTGGTGAGTTTGAGTGTGGTGAATTTTAGAGTGGTGAGTTTTAGTTTGGTGAGTTTTAGTTTGGTGAATTTCGGTGTGGTGAGTTTAAAGAATTTGGGATGGTTGTATACCCAGGTGTGAAATATCATAAGATCACTACAAAGATCACTATAATATCTGTTGAAATACACCATCTGGAAAATGTACCTTCTATGGGGGGTGCCACGCCCAGTGGTATAATACCGCCCACATTCCGCGAGACCGTTTAGAATGGTTATAAATAACGCTGACCAGAATTTCATTAAATTTGCTATGCTAATTGCTGACATAATGTGTTTTTAATTTTTTGGTTATATGGGAGGTGCCACGCCCAGTCCACCAATCTCACCGAGATATAGCCTATACTCTGCCCAGACCCAACATACATGTTGTGTCAAAATTTGATTCAATTCGGTTCAGCCGTTTTGACGCCTATTCGGAACATACAGACATACATACTTACATTCGCAAATATATAGTAGATTTTTAATACATTTGTATTACAAATAACTACATTTTGTCTTTTTCAATACGTCCAAAATATGTAGATATGTTACTACATCTTCATTTATTTTAACTATAATCCGTATTTATTTAAAAATAATATGTATGGTATGGTGAAACAACACAATTTTAAGTTATTAGCTAAAAATCATCTTTCCAGATGGTGTGGTTTCAAAGATTTGACCATATCTGAAATGTTTAAAATAATATATATTATATATTGACATTTTATCTTTAACTACACCAAAATGAGTATAGGGGTGTTGTAAGACGGACGGAGCATCATGGACAGGCGACACTTTAGAATTTAGACAAAACTTAGTGACCTTTGACGAAGAAATTTGGGTGACAGAATTTAAAACAGACAGCCATTAAGCACGAACGGGCGACAATTTATTATATTAACCTCCTTGGTCATTTATTCCCGGTAACAACGATATCGGCTACAATTCCTTTCAAAATCGGTTGAAGAACGTGTGACTACAATTTTTACGTAATTTGTGTTTGTATTCAAACGTCGTAGATCTCATTCCTACATGTTTGTTTTAAACTAACAAACAAATATTGAAATCAAAAAAGCATATATATATCGAGGGCTTATATTCAATACTGCCTATTTACAATTTGGACGAAAATGTGTTTTTGAGGCATAAATCTTCACTGATCACCTCTGCATCTATGACATTAATTTAGAACCAATTATTTCTATTGCTATTATATTTTCATTTTAGTAATTTGTCTATCTACATGAATGATTTTTTAAGAATGCAATAGTATCTATCTACACACAATTTTTGCTTTAAAGTTTATAATGACTATAAATAAGCGTTGCAGGTATGGAGAGGTATATATATTCTTCTTAAACGTAATTTTATGAGTCAATTTCGTCATGTCCATCCGTCGTCTGGTCCATCCTAACTTACAAAGAAACGACTTAATTTGTATGAGAAAGGATATGAAATCTATGAGAAAACAATGAAATCGGTAAAAGAAAGATGACGTCACATTTTCTTAATGGATATAAATTATCATAGAAGCCATAGGAGCTACTAAAAAAAAATCGTATTCGGAAAACTAACTTTATCCTATCCTTATATGAAACCTTAAAGATATTTAGTGCTATTTTTAAAGAAAGTACTCAGATATGGTAAGGATTCGTAAAATATTTACGGGGTCAATACATCCATATCCTCCATAATAGGATATTAGTTTAAATATTTAGGATAACATTAATGATTTTAAGATAGCGATAAAAGAGTTAACTGTTTTTTTTTTAATTTTAATCTTTAAAATACGTAGAGTTAGATTATGGAATATTAAGACCTTTAACCATCACATACCTCGTGAATCGAAAATGGTAAGACAAAAATTAGTCGGTTAAAATTGATTATGTTACACCAGGATATAAACAGATTAACAAATCGCTGCTTCCAATGTTATGCTCTATCTGCTCGTTTTTTTATAAACATAGATCACATGTAGCCGCGGTAGCTCAGTGGTTAGTGCGTTGGACTGCGAGCCGAAAGGTCCCCAGTTCAAGCCTGGACTGGGGCTAACAACATCTTTTCATAGAAACATTTTTCTATACCGTTCGGATTCGGCAATAAACTGTAGGTCCCACCAATTTGAGTACAAATATAACACGCACAGCTGAAAATGGTGAGAGAGCTTGGCCGAAGTTCTATACAGGACTGTAGCGCTAAACTATTATTATAGATCACATTTGAATAGCAATAATCTCTATCTACCATGGCACGGCGAATAGCGCGAAACTGCTGAATTATTTTAATTGTATCATTTAAAGACCATTTTTATTTAATATTGTAGAATAAATATTGATTGCCAATATGAAAAACTGTGGTAAACTGTAGGAAAACTTCAGCGACTTGAAATGTAGAATGAAGGTGCTTGGCTGCCTCTGAAACAGCTGTACGATCTGCCACTCAATGCATTTTGCCAATTGTTTGTTGTTTTATTTGTTGGTACAAAACACTCAATTTGTACCGACTGGACCTTGAGCACGTTAAGACAATATCTCAAAATCATCAAAAGAGGTCGTAGAACAAAAACATTTATATTCATAACTTACTGGTTAAATAAATTCTGCGCTGAATACCAAAACAGAATATACAGTGCCCTAGGGTGGCGGGGTGTGTTGAATGGCAATTGGGGTCCCGGCTCAGGGCGGCTTAAAACAATGGACCCACAGCGGCATATCTAGTTATTCAGGCATTGATTACACTCTAACAAAAAACGGTGGGAATTTACTACTTTATAGTTGGCAATAGATTACCTACAATTATAATAGTAAAATCTCGTCACAATGAGATACAAAAAAAAAATCACGCTAAAAATGCGTAAATTACTTTCTTTTTTATATAGCGTTATTTCTCGCTAGAAAATAAGACAAAAAGAGAGTACTTCATTGGTACTCAAAGAAAACTCATCACTATTTTCAGTGAATGAGTGAAAACTAAATTTCAAATTTATGTCGATTATCATCGGAGTTTTTAGTTTACTTTTAATTAGTATCGCAAAGTGAATAAAATTCTAACGCAAATGTACTATAAATATCGTCATGTTGACGTGTCACATCCAGTGTAGTCACATGGCCACTTCATCTGTGGAGCTGATATGTAAAGCTATAGATATTTCGGAACACTTGTAAATAACTGTAGCGTTAGATTAATTCACTTTGTAGCACTAAATAAAATAAAATAACATAAAATAAAATAACATAAACTAAATTACCTAATTTATCTTTTAGTTCTTAATACCGTTTAAGAAAATGCTATCAAATGGCAATACGTGTATCTACTTTCGTTTAGAGGTACATGTTTGGCAGCGAAAAAATACGCTATTTTCAACGTTTTGTAAAAATTCCACGAAAGTGGAGACAAAAATTACGCGAATTTCATGAAATTATTAAAAACGCACTATTTATGGCGTTCATTAAAAAACACTCTCTGCAGCTGTTTCACAATACTTATTATAGCATATCGCCAAAAATAGCATAAAATTTACTACATTTATAGTATATAATATTACAATCATTTTTTGGAGTGTACACTACTCAATAAAATGAGAAAGTAAGTTTGCGCAGTAAATACTACTATTTTTGTATTCTTGTAAATAACCCTCAGAATTGAAATTTACGAATTAAAAATATTCAATAGATACACCCAGAAAAAAATCATGGTAAATTAATAGTATTTCAATAGAAAAACAATAATTTATACCATTAAAATTGGTCAATAGGATGCGTCCCATTATGTCAGTAATATTGAAACTGTTAATACAATGTGTGGTTGTACCATAAATTTTATAATGTGATATTTTAATTACAAAAAGAAAGACATATACAAATTTAATGATACGAATTATTAATTTTATAGTATAGTCGTATTACATTTTCCTAATAATTTATTAAAACAAAAATGTATTTTAGTCAATTTATTGTATATATTATTTTATTAAAATGTCGAAATTGATATTCACTTTTACAACATACACATAAAAAGACACTTCTTGCTGCAAGAGTTTGCTTTGGTTTCCAATAATTGATTGAAGTACTTGAGTCTGCAGGTTTTTTTGAGTCCGTTGCCATAATAGAAGTTCGATGTATTATTTATTTTCTGTAATAAATAAAAATATAAATAGAAATAAATATATAAATATAATTTATTTACATTAAATACATTGAGTCCTTACCAATGTCGCATTTAATAATATGGATTATTACAAAATACATGCGACCATTTTGAGTAAACACGCAGAATGACGTTACAAAACGAACATGTTTGTATTCGTTTTTATGTTTTTTTACACCACGTTTATTATTATAGGAGGAAACCATTCAAACAACAGTATTTATTCTATTTAAAATGATAATATTGAAATATTTAAATTTATGGTACTAAATTTTTCAAATGCTATTGAATTAATTAGAAAACCTTTGATTTAAAAATAAAAAACTATTAATACATGAATCATAAGATCAATGGTCGTACCATAAAGTACTTAATGGTACATTTTCTTCTGAGTGTAGGTTTACGAGATATCGTCCATTAACTTTAGAACCGAGCTTTCAAAAAGGTCACAGATATTTAAAAATATTTCGCGTTTTAAATAACTAATTGGATCAAGTCTTATATCAAATGAAAGGTAAGTAAACATTCAATAAATATTTCTCAAAACATTTTTAATTTGGTTTACTGGTTTGAAAGAATTCGATAAAGAACTCGAAAATTTTATTTTTTTCGACAAAAATTTAAATCAAAGATTTATTTAAAAATGTGGCAAAATCGAAAAAGCGAGATGATGCACAATTTGTAATATTGCAAAATTAGCTTGTACCTACCATTATTAATAAATCGACGTAAAAATAAAATAAATCTATGAGTACATTTTAGAGACAGACAAAATCATGTGAAAGCATTATAATTGAGTGTAAACTAAGAAGTCCAATTTTTTTGTTTTTATATCCTACACTCATGAATTACAGGTTATGCACACAGAGAAAAAACATGCTTATGGTGATCATATTTGAAGGGCATCATACTATGATTGTGGGTTATGGTTGTAGGCAATCATATAATTTGTCTAATATGATTCTCAGTGACAATATTACGTACCTCAGTGACAATAGTACGATTTTTACAACTATCAATTTTTACAATCTCAGTGGCCGTATTTCGATTTCATACTACCATACTATGGTCCTACGAAACCATTGATCATATTATTATGATTATGATCATATCATATTATGATTATCCTTAAATTCCTGAAAAAGCGGATTGAAAGAAATTATAAATAAGACACATGTTACATTTTTTATTTACATTTAATTTTTTATATATGTGTCATTCCACATCAAATCAACAGAAAAATTTAATGAAATTAATAAATTATCCAAATTTCAGCTTCCCAGATGGTGTAGTTTCAGATATTTGGTGGTTTAAAATTAGAAAAAACTGTATAAAAATCACAAAGATGGTGCTAATCAATTAAATGTAACTAAAGCTGTAGTCAACCAAAATAAAATACAAAGATCTGATTTTAAAGATAATAAAATTGCCAATAAGATGTCTTACAATTTCAATACCACGTTGATTTAATAGTGGTCAGTTTTAAACAAAGTATATTTCAAACGGACTTATCTCTAAAAGCAACCTTTTTAAAATTTTTAAATTAATATTGTGACGGACAAAATTGTATGTGACAAATTACAGCAGCAGCGGCGAACGAGTTGCCGACGACACGAGCGATTCATAGCAGTAGCAGCGGCCACGAGCCGAAGATATACGAGTAGTCGACACGAACGAGTTACAGCAGCATCGGCGAACGAGTTGCCGACGACACGAGCGAGTCATAGCAGTAGCAGCGACCACGAGGCGAAGATACACGAGTAGCCGACACGAACGAGTTACAGCAGCCGCGGCGAACGAGTTGCCGACGACACGAGCGAGTTATAGCAGTAGCAGCGGCTACGAGCCGAAGATACCCGAGCAGCCGACAGTGCGAACGAGTTTACGACGACACGAGTCATAGAAGCAGTAGCGAACACGAACCGAAGGCGTCCGAGTAGCCGTCAGTACGAACGAGTCATAGCAGTAGCAGCGGTAACGAGCCGAAGATACCCGAGTAGCCGACAGTGCGAAAGAGTCACAGCAGTAGGAGCGAACGAGTCGCCGATGACACGAACGAGTCATAGAAGCAACAGCGAACACGAGACGAAGACGTCCGAGTAGCCGACAATACGAACGAGTCACAGCCGTAGTCGACGAATAGGGCATACGATCCGGAGATACCCGAGCGGGCGACTATACGAACGAATATCACCTACGAGCTGAGGGCGGTAACGAAACGCAGCAACCGCACAGAGGCGGTGGTACAGCGACTAAGATACAGAGCACTAACTATAGCGGCACGCACAAAGATAATATTCGGTTACGCAGCGAACGGCGTAGACCGAGAATACCGGACTGATCATCACTACCCGAGGGTTCATCGACGGGAACATTTCCGGCGAGGACCCGCTTCTTTCATTTATTACTACTGTCCTCAATACTATTATTTTGTTAGTTTAAGAACTAGAAGATATATTAAAACCCAACTATTAAAATTAAAAACGTGGGTGTTTTCACTGAATCAAATAGGCTACGATTGAGTTTAACTTGCAAGGTATCCCTGACATAAATAAGTAATTTGTCGACCTACCCCTGGACCGCCGCTGAGGTTACCCCATCCTTTGACCGCCAGGTAGTTCGTTACAATATATATACAAGGTTGAGCATGAGCGTGTATTTTATAAAATAACAAAAAAAAATTTGAAATATAAAAAACAAATTCATACAAAATTTTCAACATTCTAGTACATTTTTATACATAACTTCTGAACCCGTGATTTTACCGCTCTAGTTCTTATCTTAAATAATAGATAAAAAACCAACCTTCTGAATATATTCATTTAAAAATTTTAAAAAAGTTGCTTTTTGAGATATATTCTTTTAAATATACTTTGTTTAAAACTGACCACTATTAAAGCAACATGGTATGGATATTGTATGATATCTTTTTGGCAATTTTAATGGCGCATAATCATAGTCCCAAGTTAAAGTCGACTTTAGAAAGTATCAAACTTTATTTTAAAAGTCGACTTTTTTTTTGGTAATCATAGACAAAATAGTAGTCGTTGCTAAGAAAAAGCGACCTTATACATGCAATCTGTTACAATTTGTGTCAAAATTAGCTATTCGTTAAGAATTTTATGAACGATTAGTTTGACATTTTACAAAATTAAAAAATGTTCAGAATTATAATAAAAAAAAAAACAATGGCCGATGCAAAAAAGTCAGTTATATATAAATATTAATAATTACATATATTATAAAATTTGTGTATGTAAGAATCAAAACGCTAAAGAGAACACAACTGGTCCGCAGTGGAGAAAGATTGTTTACCGGAGCTCATAAACAAATATATAAAAATAATAGAAAACGAGTTGGGAAAGTTAGGTCACATGGGTAAGTTCGGTCTCGTGGGGCGGATTTTATAGTCGGTCGGGCCCGACTATAGAGTACCCTACACCTTTGATTGGGATATTAATGCGGGATATTTAATTGCATACCCCACCGTCAGAATATTATTCACATATCAGAAATTTGCGTGGGCCGATTTTTATAGTCGGTCGGGCCCGACTATGGAATACCCTACACCTTTGTTGGGGATATTAATGTGGGATATTTAATTGCATACCTTAATTTTAAAGATTTTAATTATGCCGAACCTCCCCACCCTCAGAATATTATTCACATATCAGAAATTTACGTCTTATGTCCCCATAAATTGAAAAATTATATAAAAGTATAAAAAACTAATAAAAAAAAATAGAAACATATAATTGGGCGGACAACGTCTATATTTAAAATATTTAGATTTGATTTTAATAATTTACGGATCAAATTTTCACTATGAAAACCCGGGAAATAATGAAAAAAAAAGTGGGCTGATCACGCCCATTTTTGAACCACATATTTTTAGGTGAATTATAACAATATGTTTATCTTGAATACTTTTCGAGTTATTAGTTCCTAAATAGTTATATAAAAGTGACTTGTATGCGAGGTGGGCGTGGACCGATTTGTATGCCGTGGACCGATTTGGTTCATTTTCAAATTCAGTTCCTACTTTTGGCTAAAATATAATAATACGAAATTTTATCGCATTCTGATCAGTATTTCTCAAGTTATTCTGTCAGCAAGACAGCAATACAGCAAGACGGACAGACAGACAATAGTACAGTAGTGATGCTGATCAAGAATATATATACTTTTCCATACCGGACACGCCTCCTAAGGGGCGTTACAATATATGCACAAAGTTATATATAATATATATATATATAAATATATATATATATATATATATATATATATATATATATATATATATATATATATATATATATATATAATATATAAATATATAATATACCCTGTACCTCATAGGTGTAGGGTATAAAAAGAAGGATGCTTGGGTGGCCATTAAAAATGATATGCTGACATCTGAATTTGACCGAGAAATCTTAAAATTAAAACAGCAGTGGAAAGCGAGCTATTTGATAAAATTTTCTTTTTATTTCAGAAAATTCTTCACGGCTAGGAAAACGAATGAAATGTGGAAGTAACAAAGGTATTCTTTTTGTTATATCTTTTATTATTCTTCCAGAGACATTCCGTGTAAATCAGCTGTTTATAAATGAACAAATATTATTTATTTATTAACCTAAATATTTCGACTATTTTAACATACCAATATCACTTTGATGAACATTTCTACCAAGAAAACGCAAAGTACAGAGTACTTGTATGTTTATTAGGATTGGAAGTCCCCTATTATTACTAGGATGTTCGATATTCAATGTTTCAATTATAAACCGAGCTGTGGGCTTATCAAATCTGTACCGTGAATAAAACGTATCTTCTTCGAGATCAAAGGGGCCAATTCTTTGTTTATATTCTTTTGTCTTTCTCAATAAATCCATGTCACTAATTATTTCAAAATCTCTATTTATATCTTGCACACGAAACATTTTTTATTCGATTTATTTTATGCAATTTGACATTTGTTTAATTTAAAATAATTTTAACTGAAGTAAATGCGGCTTTGGGTGACTTTAAATTTAAAGTATACTTTATCATATAAAGTTGATGTTAACTCGACTATGATTAACATAAAGTAGACTTTGTGAAAAAGTTAGTTTTTTCTTTCTTAAAGTATTCTTAATTTTTGATTATAATTATGCGCCAATATCTTTAAAATATGACCTTTGTGTTTTATTTTGGTTCACTATAGCATAAGTTACGTTCAACTGATTTGCACCACCTTTATGGTGCAAATCAGTTTTTTTCAAATTTTAAACCACCAAATTTCTGAAATTTCATCACATTATGAGATGGTGCTGCCAATCACTTGGTTGATTTGATATGGAATGACCCATATATATTTTTAATTAAAGACAAAATTATGTTTTTAACATTAAAAAAACACTTCGTTACTACAAAACAAATCGACTGCTCAACGGCATTGCCAACATCAAAGTGATTAAGAGAGAGTAAATATGTCATTAAGTGAGAATTAAAAGGTTGTTAATAATAAATTACCATATTATTATCAGTGAATATCATGGTATCATTGGTATTTACCATCTTTTATTCATTGCAGTGTTTATCGTAATCATAACATGGTTCTTATCAACCATATTTTAGTTTTTCAGAAATACAATCATATTATAATAAATTGTCTACTATAATCTGATTTTAGCGACCTTATTATTGCTGAAATAAAATTGAAAATACCATACTATCATTAAAAATGATATGCTGACATCTGAATTTGACCGAGAAATCTTAAAATTAAAACAGCAGTGGAAAGCGAGCTATTTGATAAAATTTTCTTTTTATTTCAGAAAATTCTTCACGGCTAGGAAAACGAATGAAATGTGGAAGTAACAAAGGTATTCTTTTTGTTATATCTTTTATTATTCTTCCAGAGACATTCCGTGTAAATCAGATGTTTATAAATGAACAAATATTATTTATTTATTAACCTAAATATTTCGACTATTTTAACATACCAATATCACTTTGATGAACATTTCTACCAAGAAAACGCAAAGTACAGAGTACTTGTATGTTTATTAGGATTGGAAGTCCCCTATTATTACTAGGATGTTCGATATTCAATGTTTCAATTATAAACCGAGCTGTGGGCTTATCAAATCTGTACCGTGAATAAAACGTATCTTCTTCGAGATCAAAGGGGCCAATTCTTTGTTTATATTCTTTTGTCTTTCTCAATAAATCCATGTCACTAATTATTTCAAAATCTCTATTTATATCTTGCACACGAAACATTTTTTATTCGATTTATTTTATGCAATTTGACATTTGTTTAATTTAAAATAATTTTAACTGAAGTAAATGCGGCTTTGGGTGACTTTAAATTTAAAGTATACTTTATCATATAAAGTTGATGTTAACTCGACTATGATTAACATAAAGTAGACTTTGTGAAAAAGTTAGTTTTTTCTTTCTTAAAGTATTCTTAATTTTTGATTATAATTATGCGCCAATATCTTTAAAATATGACCTTTGTGTTTTATTTTGGTTCACTATAGCATAAGTTACGTTCAACTGATTTGCACCACCTTTATGGTGCAAATCAGTTTTTTTCAAATTTTAAACCACCAAATTTCTGAAATTTCATCACATTATGAGATGGTGCTGCCAATCACTTGGTTGATTTGATATGGAATGACCCATATATATTTTTAATTAAAGACAAAATTATGTTTTTAACATTAAAAAAACACTTCGTTACTACAAAACAAATCGACTGCTCAACGGCATTGCCAACATCAAAGTGATTAAGAGAGAGTAAATATGTCATTAAGTGAGAATTAAAAGGTTGTTAATAATAAATTACCATATTATTATCAGTGAATATCATGGTATCATTGGTATTTACCATCTTTTATTCATTGCAGTGTTTATCGTAATCATAACATGGTTCTTATCAACCATATTTTAGTTTTTCAGAAATACAATCATATTATAATAAATTGTCTACTATAATCTGATTTTAGCGACCTTATTATTGCTGAAATAAAATTGAAAATACCATACTTCGATTGTGACAACCATGTATGATTGTAAAGACCATAGCATTGGTTGTCGCGATCATGTCGCAACCATATTATTTCTCTGCGTGTACTATGTATGTGAAGATATTTTAGCGCCTCTTAGTATATATTTTCTTGATCAGTATCACTTTCCGACTCGATTTAGATATGACCGCCTGTTTGTCCGCGAATACACGATAACTTCAAAAATACTAATCCGAATGCGATGATATTTATTTTGAATATATTTATGTAGAAAATAATACTCAGTTCGTAAATGAGTACAATTAGTCAACGTACTCAACTACATCCCAAACAAGATATTAGGATCAGGGCTCGGGTGGAACCGAAACCGGACCGGAGCCGTCTCATTTTTCAGAACCGGAACTGGAATCGTTATTTTATTTTTTTATGGAACTGAAACTGGAATCGTTATTTTATTTTTTATAGAACCGAAACTGGATCTGGAACTTTAATTAGATCATAAATTAATGTATCAAAAAATTAATAATTGAATGAATTTGGATAATTAATTTGGAAACAAAACAAATATTAATTAAATTACATATGTAGGAAATGGAATTATAAACCAGTTGGGAAGGTTAGATCACATGGGAAATTTTAAAGTAGGTGTAATTATGATAGTTAGGATTATCAAAATTATAGTCGGTCTAAGCCGACTATAAATACCCTACACATATGTGTGGTTACCATTCAAAGTGATATATAGGTCACCAGGGTATACGAATCCTGAAAATAACTACAAACATTCAATCGCTGAAGAATTTCCATTCATTTGATACCCATATTTACAAATGGGTAGGTGTACCGAATTTCGATTTTTTTTTTTTGTGAACCACAAGTCTTTTCGCCGGAAAACATTATTATCATGTATTTGAGCATGATGTCAATATATATTTGACCAACAAAGTTTACCTAAGCACGTATACATAAAAATTGATCTTTATATGTACATTTTATATGTGGTATTTGAACATAAGTGGTCGGATCATAGGTCACCATGGACCGATCTCGCCAATTTTTTCGCACATACAGCGTAGGTATATTAGTAATCTAAGTTATAAGTTTCATTTATCTAGCTCTTCAATTTTAAAAGTCTTAGGGATTTCAACAGACAGACAGACGGACAGACAGACAGACAGACAGACAGACAGACAGACAGACAGACGGACAGACAGACAGACGGACAGACGGACATCGCTAAATCGACTCAGGAGGTCATGCTGATCAAGAATATATATACTTTTCCATACCGGAGATGCTTTCTTCTGGGTGTTACAAACGGCGTACCAAACTGAATATACCCTTTCACTCTTAGTGTAGGGTATAAAAATGTTAAGCTGCTAAAATTTTCGCATCATCTTTATACATATTGTCATACAAAATATGTTTTACTTATTTTTCAAATGCTGTTTCCGTGCTCCCGCGAGAAAACACGACTATGAAAGTACATATTGGGGAAATTTTAGCTTGAAAGTATGCGACTTTATAAATGGTCAATTCCCATATATTTTTACAAAAAAGTTTCTTCATTCATGGAGACCCAAAAATATATGAAAAATTATGTGAAATATATTGTGAAAATTTCAGCTTTTCAGTGGTAGGGTTTCACAGATTTGATAACTTGAAAACAAATTTATAAAAATCACTAAAGTGGTGTTAATCAAACGAATACATATAACAGTGAAGCAGATCGTTTTCAATAAAAGAATTTATTTTTCAACGTGGTCCTATTTTGCTCTCAAAATTGTACATGTTTAATGTAAAAAATAAAGATGATTATAAAAGCAGTTTTTATTTATTTTGAACGAAAATTCGTTTTTCCTCAATGTGTGTCAAAATCATTTTGCGACAAATGCATAAACATCAATTTTTTTTTATTTCCATATTTTTTGTGTTAGTTTATAACATACATCATCAAAAAAAAAAGTGTCTGCCCTATACTCATGTTCTTTAAAACCGCTCCATTTCCAAACCATCCAAAGTGGCTATATAAAAGAATTCTCATTATCAAAATACAATTCCCATTTTTGGTGTTTCGATGGTAATTAGGATTCCATATCGCGTAAAGTATAAAGTTATCAAATTATAAAAAAAAGTTATAAACAATCATCTGTCAATACGTGCTCAAAAACACTTTCTTTTTTATTTGAATGCCTACACAGAAAAAAACATTCTTAGCTTATTAGATTCTTCAATTATTTTATTTATATTATACATACATATGGGCATTTCCAGAAAAACGTCAACCACGACCGAAAAATTCAAAATGATCAAATCTTTGAAACAATGATGAATTTGGAATCTTAAATATCTGAATCTTAATATCTGAAAAGAAATTTCTATTCCGTTAACTGTAACGTATAAAAAAATACTCATAAATTTACGTTACTATGCGATATGTAAATATACGTATTTTTCATGTATTTTGAGTAAACAAATTAATTAACTTTAAAGACATACAGATACAAAATATTATTTTCTGTTTTTTCAGGTAACATTAACAAATATTTCTAAAGCTTAAAAATAATGATCCAAATTAAAATAACGCAAAATTTTTGATATTTGTATAAGGGTTTTCGATGTCCCGTCCGGAACCAAAAAGATACATTTATTACCATAGTAAACTGAACTTTTTCTTAAAAGAGTTGAATCCACTGTTTTTAAAGCAAAGCAATGTAAACATCATGTTTCTAATAATTCTAGAACATTTTTGACAGATAATTTAAATCTGTCCCGTTCGGAACTTTGAGTACCAAAAGTGTAAAACTACAATATAAACGAGTTGGGAAAGTTAAGTCACATGGGTAAGTTCGGTCACATGGGGCGGATTTTTATAGTTGGTCGGGCCCGACTATCGAATACCCTACACATTTTTGAACCACATAATCTTAGGTGAATTCTAATAATACGTTTTAAATTGTATAACTATACCTTGAATACTTTTCGAGTTATTAGTTCCGAAAGAGTTATATAAAAGTGACTTGTATGGGAGGTGGGCGTGTCCGTTGACCGATTTGGCTCATTTGCAAACTCAGTTTCTACTTTTGGCTAAAATATATTGAGACGAAATTTCATCGCATTCTGAGCAGTATTTCTCATGTTATTCTGTATTCGGACAGCAAGACGGACAGACAGACGGACATGGCTAAACGGACTCGGGTAGTGATGCTGATCAAGAATATATATACTTTTCCATACCGGACACGCCTCCTAAGGGGCGTTACAATATATGCACAAAGTTAATATACCCTGTACCTCATAGGTGTAGGGTATAAAAATATCAAAAAAAATTAAAAACATCTGGAAAACCTCATAGGTGTAGGGTATAAAAATATCAAAAAAAATTAAAAACATCTGGAAATTTGAATAGTGCATCACTTTTTATTTCGAAATAATCATTTTTAATATTGTCATATACAAAATTATGTTTAGCAAAAAATCTTAGTGCAAATTTCCATACGGAACGTCCGGAATTTTTCTGCGATTTATTACGAAATAACTGTAAATTTTAGGAACAAAGTGTACATATACAAAAATAAAGAATATTGTGTCAGCTATGTTCAGAAATTATACAAAAAAATATATTGTACGAAAAAAGTATTTTTAGAATGAAAATTCTACTGATAATTTTAAAACGGAACTATTTGTCCCGTCCGGAATTTTTCTATGATTTATTTTGAAAAAACTATAAACTTTTGAAACAAAGTGTAAATATACAAAGAATGCACATGATATAAGCAATTTTTTAAATATTTCAAATGAATCATATGTACGCAAAATTCGCTGACTTTTTGGAATATCCATATGAACCTCGATATTTACTTCCGTTTTTGTCCCGTCCGGAACTCCCACTATTTCATTTATATCTTTTGATCTACCGTATAGAATTCTCTAATTTTTTGCAGATGTTTAATACTATTTAAAAAAATCAAGTAAATTCATTAATTTTCCTTCGACATATTAAAATTAAGCGTACGAATGTCCCGTCCGAAACACCTTACATTATCATTTATTTTACCTACACACCAGTTCTCTTCCGACACCGGACATCTATTTCGTCTCTGCTTCTATAACTTAATTTTAGTTATTAAGCATTCATTTTTTTAACACATATTAAATATTATTTCTATTTGAATCAAAATGTTTACGAAAAAAACAAACGAATTTTATATGCTTGTATATTCGATTAAAAATATTCAATTTCAAATATTTACGATTATATTTCGAATATCGATATTCGAATATTCGATTATATATAGTTTCCAAACCAAATATACTTATACACAAACCAACTATAAAAGTCCTTCACAAATCCCAGATCAGAAAGTTTGTATGTATATAATACATAAAATATATGTAATAATAATATAATAGTTTGGCACTACAGTCCTATAAGAACTTCAGCCGAACTCTCTCACTAAAATATATGTATCTGGTTGTTAAATCAATGTCCTAAATATATTTCGATTCACCAATACTATGTAACATTCATAAATATTAGAATTTATACATAAATATTATGAACAATATTTTTATGTTCGCTATACATAATATTTATGCAGAATTTTGTCTTTGTATAAATTAATTATTATTAACATAAATGTATTTATATAGCACTGAATTATATTGCTTTCACATAATATTTTTTGTGTATCATTTACTTTCTCGATTTTTTACAATTTTTAAATGAATTTTTTTATCTAAATTTTTGTTCAAATAAATGCTTTATAAAGTTCTTATATCGGGTTCTCTTAAACTAGTAAACGAATTTAAAAATTTTGTGAAATGTGTATTGGATATATTTACAAATATATGTGACCACCTTTTTGAAAGCTCTGCTTAAAAGTTATTGGCCGATTCTTGTAAATATATCGATAGAAACATTTTTTAAACCGTATTCGGAATTAGGGATTTAAATTACATAATACAAAAAGTAGCGTTATTTAAACAATTAAATACAATTTCGTATTATTTGAATATGTGTACGATAACGTAATTGAATTGTTTTACATTTTGATTTTATTTACAAGAGTCTGTGTAGTAATTCTCAACTAAAGACTAGTTACTATTCTTACCAGACACCGAAAAACAAAAGTAGGCGCATTATCTTATTTACCTTCAAAGAGTATTTCTGAAGTAAAGTCACCTGCTATTTTATAATAAACTGAAGGAGTAAAACTACCCCTAAAGAATTTAAACTTAAAATATCCTTCATGATGCAATAACCACTTTTGAAAACAGAAGGTACAAATGTACTTAATTCGAAACATTTTATGAAGGATCTTTACGTATTCTTTTTCTTCGTATCCTTCTTCTTGAGGTATCATTTATGCTTGGCATGTGGGTTAATTCCATACGACGCATGTGGTAAATGTCAGCCAGCAGGTGAATATTGCAGTATGGTTAATAGTAGCATTGTTCGGTAGTCTTTGTTCACAAATGAAAAAGTCGCGAGTAAACCTAAGAAAAACACCTGTGCTGTGCGTACTGCGCTGTGTCTGCGATTATTGATAAAGGTCTGCCAACCAACATAATGTTAAGGATGCGCAAAGGAATAGCTCTTTAATAGGGGATGGCATTTGGTAGGGTCTGAAAAAAAAACAATAATTTACCAAGCAATAAGAGAATTCGGTGCATTCAATTTTGCGCTAAAGCCAGTGCAATGTGTTCGTGAGACGTCCAATATTTAGTTTCGCTATGCTTTTTTGTATACGTATTGTTTTTCGTATTTAACTGAAAAAAGACTTTTAAAGGACATCATTAAAGTATTAGAATCAACTTGATATCTAAAATGTATATTAAGATTTATTATAAATGAGTTAATCTTAGATTTTTAAATAATTACATTCCAAAACATCACAGAAGATAAACCAAAGTTTGTTATTAGGCAGTTCCAGTTAATACAACTCACAATTGACACAGTTTGTTGATGGATTATGTTATATTTTAGAATTGTGGTAGTTTTAACTCTTACGTACACTGTATGTGCATAAGTTTCTGAAAAATTAAGTTTATTATATATCCACGCCGAGAAAAAACCTGGATTTTAGTTATGGTTGTGGGCAACTATATAATATGTCTAATATGATCCTCAGTGACAATATTGTGTACCTTAATATGATCAGTGACCATATTAAGATTTCACACAATCATACTATGGTCCTTAGTGACCTTATCACGATTTCACACAACCATAACATGGTCCTCAGTTAGTGCTTTGAGATTTCACAAACCCATAATATGATCCTCAGTGTTCATATTATGATTCCTATGGTCATCAAATAATTTGACCAGTAATTAAATTACTATTACCTACATTCCTGAGAAAGCATATTGAAGAGTAATGGTATATTCAGTTTGGTACGCGGTTTATAACACCAAGAAGGAATCATATATGATATGGAAAAGTATATATATATATATATACTTATATATATTCTTGAACAGCATGACCTCCTATCCGTCTGTCTGTTGAAATCACGATTACAGAAAAAAACACAAAAGCTAGATCTATGAAACTCCTTATTTAGATTACTTGTATGTCTCAACAAGAAAATTGACATGTCTATTGTGACCTCATATAAAACTTACATCTAGAGTTGAATTTTACTTTATACCGGTTGAAATGAATTTTGTGTTACCAAAAAAAAAGTCGAAATTCGGTACACCTTCCCATTTGTACCGATGGGTATCAAATGAAAGGAAAATCTTCAGAGATTGAAAGTTTGTATTTTTTTTGAAGATTCGTATATCTTGGTGACCTATGCATCACTTTCAATGGGAACTACACACATTATCACACATTTGTAGCGTATTAATAGTCGGTATAGATCTTCTATAACTTTCATAATTCTTAATAACATCATCACACCAACTATCACAAATTCCCTACTTTAAAATTTACCATGTGGCCTAACCTTCCTTACTGGTTTCTATTCATCTTTAGAATGAAATAATATATTTACGAATCAAGTAATTTTCTTAAACTGGCATTCAAATGTTAGTGCATATTTTGTAATAAATGCATGTTTTTGCATGTTTTCACTTAAATGTATTTTATTGTATATTTTTTGTTTTTCTTCTGTTTTTGTACACTAATTTAAACAAATTGAACATTTTCTTAATTTGTTTATTACACGTAATATACCGAGCATCCGAAGGTATGGAATAATTTTAAAGGTACTCGAAATAAAGTCGAGTATTTTTCATAGGCAGTGCTTTACTCTCATAGGTTTGCCATTGGTACCATCGTATACACAGAAAAATAAATGCTGCATAAATATTATGTATTGGGAACATAAAAATATTGTTCATAATATTTATGTATAAATTCTAATATTTATGAATTGTACACAATAATGTTGAATCGAAATATATTAAGGACATTGATTTAACAACCAGATACATATATTTTATATATTATATACAAACAAACTTTCTGATTTTGGATTTGTGAAGGGTATGTATAGTTGGTTTGTGTATAAGACATATTTAGTTTGGGAACAAATTATATAATAGAATATTCGAATATCGATATTCGAAATATAATCGAAAATATTTGAAATCGAATATTTTCAATCGAATATACAAGTGTATTTTTTGTCGTAAACATTTTTATTCAAATACCAGTTATAATTAGTATATGTTAATAAAACGAATGCGTAATAACTGAATTTATGCTTATAAGAAGCAGAGACGAAATCGATGGCAGGTGTCTAGGAGAACTTGGTGGTGAGATAAATAAAATAAAAAGGTATAAGTAAATAAAAAAAAAATAAGTAAAATATATAAATAAGTAATAAATAATAACATACAATGAAAAAATAACAAAACAGGTCTGTACAGAACCCACCACCGCAATACGAAATAATAAAATTACATTTTTTTAAAGAATATTAAATAATGTAAAGTTACATAAATGTTAAGACTGTGTGCATAAAATGTATGAAAATATGTTCATAAAATATATGCAATTTATACATTAATATGATGAAATTGGTCCTTGGTTGAGGTACTCGACAAAATTCAGAAAATAAATGTACAAATACATAAATGCTGAGAATCTTTTTTTTTTCTGTGCAGAATTTTTTTTTTTTTTTTGATGTTGCGTTGAACCATAGACATTTCGACTGGTAGGCCAACGTCCTAACCAATCGAGCACTAACCAATACTATGCCAAAAACGACCAATTGGAGTTGTGATACAAGAATTCGATATTTCTGATCGATATTCTAGATTACATGCTTTTAATGGTATTATTGGCCAGCAAATAAAGAATATGCTAAATTCTGTGCTGCGAGAAAGAAGGTTTTGAAAAATTTAAACAAATTGTAAGGGTATTTTATTTGACTTGTAATGAAGCAGAAAAATGGCGAGCCATTAATTTTCTAAATGAACTATCTTATTTAAATATGCCACAAGTACGACCGTCAAAGGAGTATTTTTGGATAACATATTATATTTGTACTATATCATTTAAATTTGTGTTAAAATTAATATAATCTATTAATAAATTGATTTTTTTAAGTGCATATATATGCGCATATTTTGGATTTTTTAGTGAATAAGAATCCTAGCCCTAATGATCACCCAATACGTAAAGAATCGTAGAAATATCTCAGCTGTTAGTAAAAATAATTTGTGTTGTTTTATTTCCAACGAAATTTATTTTGAATAAAAAGGAATCAAACGATGATTTAACACATTTACTGTTCATATATTTTAGTAATTTATACCAAAATAGTTGAAATAATTACGCTTTATCACTTTCCTGTTGATTTGAGAGCAATTATTCTCTTTGTTTACATTTAAACACCTGTTTTTCAAATGACAATTTGAGTGGCAAATTAAATATGGGTCTTTATTTGTGCATTTACTAGCATATGTGAGTTTTCATATGGATCACTCCAATTTTCCACGCCAAAAAAAAAACATTATTGGTTATTTGGGCATTTTTTACTGTTTTTGGCCTCACCTCGGGTCTTTTGGTTATGATAGAAAAGTTTTCTATATTACTCAACTTAAAATCAAAATATAGCAACTTTATACACCATACCTACTCGAAAATTTGTAGTGTATCTTACACAGTTGTGTAAGCAAAATGTCAAATAAATGTTCATATTTTTGATGTAAAAAATATGATCTATATCAGGTAAAAATATTGTTTTTTTTTTATTTGCAAATGGATATTTTAACACAAAACGTGGAGGGAATATTCAAATTGGCATGTAGATTCTTAGCATTTATGTATTTGTACATTTATTTTATGTATTTTGTCGAGTCCCTCAACGAAGAACCAATTTCTCGTATTATTGTGTTAATTATTTTTTATGAACATATTTTCATATATTTTATGTGCACAATCTTAAATTTTATGTTAAATTATGTCTTAATCTTAACCTTTATGTAATTTTACATTACTTAATTTTATTTTAAAAAATGTAATTAGTTTTATTGTTTCGTATTGCGGTGGTTATTTATAGAACTATTTTTGTTTTATTTCATTTGTTTTATTTATTTATATTATACTTATATCTTACATTACCATTTATTTTACATACACACCAGTTCTCTTCCGACACCCGCCATCTATTTCGTCTCTGCTTCTATAAGCTATACTAAGAAAACAAAGATGATTGCCAGAAATATCACAGCCCTAAATATCAAGTTATTTACAAATTATTTTAATCGTATTTGAGACAACCATTTCTTAGACATTCGTCAAATACGATAAATATTGCTAGCAACCATCTTTCAAATTTACGATTATGTATATCAACCATCAATTAAACATCTGACAAATAGGAAGATAGTTGATGAATATTTGGAAAAGCTACTCCATTAGAATTCGCGGAGTAATTTTTATTGAATTAAAAGAAAATGAATAAAATGTATTTTTATTTATTCTGGAATTAAAACAGTATCCTGGTACATGGTACATCCTGGTATACATCGCCATCGTCTTTTTAAATCCTTCGAAGGCAAAATTGTACAACGACTTAAGATTTCTTCGCAGAAGAACCAAGTCCGATCGGCGACGCTATCATCAAAGTAAACTCTGAAAAGAAATATTTTCCATCACGTGTAGATAATTTAAATCACAAGATATTTTATTTTCACTTTTACCATTAAAATGCAATATTTGAGTGGGCACTTTTTTACACCATTGAATTTACTTAATTGTTGTGGATAAATCGAACGTTAGGAAAAAGTATGCCATTTTCCTTTTTTATGGTAGTTAAATGTCAAAATACCTCAAAATTTTGCTGCAAATGTCCAAGAACTCAGGATGTTTGCTTTCAGCCAACTGTAAATATCTCAATTTTCAATACTGTTGTGGCAAACAACTCGTAACTATCTGAATATATGTCATATTTTAAAAATATTAATAGTTTTGCTGCAACTTTATTGAAACTTATGGGATGTTTGAATATTTGCTTAACATATTGCAGCAAGTTGCAGCAAGACTTTCATAAAAATCTTGTTTTCTTAGTGCAATTTGAGATATTACGCATTCGCTTTATTAACACATATTAAATATTATTTGTATTTGAATCAAACTGTTTACGAAAACACCACGAATTGAATGCATATTCTTGAATATTCGACTGAAAAAATTAGATTTCAAATATTTTCGATTATATTTCTAATATCGATATTCGATTATATAATTTGTTCCCAAACCCAAATATCCCTATACACAAACCAACATCAGAAGCCCTTCACAAACCCCACTTCAGAAAGTTTGTATGTATATAATACATAAAATATACACTCCAAAAAATAATGTATTAAAAACAAATAAAAATAACTTTAAAAGTTTTAAATAAATTTGTTTTAAAATTACAGAAATTGCAATTATTTAGCTATCCGGAAAAGTATAGAAAAATTAATAAATTTTTGTATTTTTAATACAAAAAATGTACTAAAAAAAGCGCTTTTTATACCCTACACTAAGAGTGAAAGGGTATATTCAGTTTGGTACGCCGTTTGTAACACCCTGAAAAAAGCATCTCCGGTAAGGAAAATATATATATTCTTGATCAGCATGACCTCCTGAGATTTAGCGATGTCAGTCTGTCCGTCCGTCTGTCTGTCCGTCCGTCTGTCCTTCTGTCTGTCTGTTGAAATCATGATTACAGAAAAAGTTGAAGAGCTAGAGCAATGAAACTTTAGATTTAGATTACTTATATATCTAAGCTGTCTGAACAAGAAAATCATGATCGGTCTATTGTGACCTGAGAACTGACCACTTATGTTCAAATACCTCATATAAAATTTACATCTGCAAATCAATTTTACTGTATACGTGCTTTTGGTCAAATATTTATTGACATTATGCTCAAATACATGAAAATAATGTTTTCCCACGAACGATTTGTGGTTCCCAAAAAAAAAATCGAAATTCGGTACACCTACCCATTTGTAAATATGGGTACCAAATGAAAGAACATTTTTCAGGTATGGAAAATTTGTAGTTAATTTCAGGATTCGTATACCCTGGTGACCTATATACCACTTTGAATGGTTACCACACATATGTGTAGGGTATTTATAGTCGGCTTAGACCGACTATAATTTTGAAAATCCTAACTATCATAATAACACCTACTTTAAAATTTCCCATGTGATCTAACCTTCCCAACTGGTTTCTTATTCCTTTTTCCACTCCATTCCTTTTTCCTTTCCTTTGGTTCTTTTCAATAGTCTTCTTTTATTTCTTATTTATTTTTTATTTCCTTCATGTAATTTTAACAATTGAATAAAAAGTTATTTTTTATATTACAGTTGCGACAAGCTGACATCGAACTCCTGACACCACTGCTCTACTCGTCAGGCTACACATGCCTCTCCTTTTATTTATCCATATATTTATGTATATAGATTAAATAGACGAATAAGATTAAAATGTTTTAGACAGTTTATTTTGTATGATATTTTTAATTTATTAAGACAGGGTTGTCCTTAATAAAAACGCATACGAAGTGAGTTCAGTTGCCTTATTAAGGGATATCCTTATAAATCACTTATCAGATTTGCATAAGTTTCCTTATGTAGGAAAAACTCAACCTGACACTGATACTATATAGGGTTTTCAGGGATATTTCATATTACAACAGGATCATTTTGTAAGTTTTAAATTATATGTATAGTTTGGCACTACAGTCCTATAAGAACTTAGGCCGAGCTCTCTCACCATTTTCAGCTGTGAGTGTTATATTTGTACTTAAAGTGGTGGGACCTACAGTTTATTGCCGAATCCGAACGGCGGGTGAGAGCTTTTCATAGGCAATGTTTTACTCTCATAGATTTGCCATTTACTGCCGAGAGGTAGCGCGGTATAGAAATATGTTTCTATGAAAAGATGTTGATACCCCAGTCCAGGCTTGAACCGGGAATCGCACTTCAACTCACTAACCACTGAGCTACCGCGGCTGTATCTCCTAGAGTTGCATTTATTTAATTTTCATATATATATATAATAATAGTTTGGCACTACAATAAGAACTTAGGCAGAGCTCTCTCACCATTTTCAGCTGTGCATGTTATATTTGTACTTAAAGTGGTGGGACCTACAGTTTATTGCCGAATCCGAACGGCGGTTGAGAGCTTTTCATAGGCAATGTTTTACTCTTGTAGGTTTGCCATTTACTGCCGAGAGGTAGCGCGGTATTGAAAAATGTTTCTATGAAAAGATGTTGTTAGCCCCAGTCCAGGGGGCCTATTCTGGTTTGATGAGAAATATAAAAAGAGAATGAAAATGAGATAAAAACTATTTTCATATTCAGTTAATAATATAAAAAAAAAATTTGTCTCATTTTCATTCTCATTTTATATTTCTCATCAAACCAGAATAGAGTCCCAGGCTTGAACCGGGGACCTTTCGGCTCGTAGTCGAACGCACTAACCACTGAGCCACCGCGGTTTCAAATTACTTCAGCAATAAAAAGATAATACATATTTCCGTAGAAATTATATATTGCAACATAAATACCACTGTTAGAAAATCTACACATGTTTCCGAGATTTTGAAAATCTCGTTCTCGATCTCAAAAAAGTTTAAAAAAATGATCTCGTTCTCGAATCTTATCTCGACTTTGGAAAGTAATCTCAATCTCGGTCTCGAATATCGACGATATCTCGAACATTTTTCTAAAATATTTTTATACATATATACAAATGAATGCAAATTGAAGTTAGTTAAGTCGTAATTTTCTATAGAAATATTTTAGTTGTTTTTCATAATATATTGTTTACACGGTAAAAAATGTTGGAATATTTTTAAAACCCTTCTTTGGATGACATATGATACTTTTATGTCTAATTTTTTAACTTATCAATAGTTTACACTTAATAATTAACTTTCTCCGATTGAAATATAATATAGTTTTATTAAACATGGAAATGTAATGTTTTTAGTATATAATATAATCCCTGTGGTTTAATAATTTAAATTTAATTCAATTGTATTAAAATTTAAACTTAAATAATTTTTTTATGTTTATTTAATAATTTGAAACCATAAAGGTATAAAATTTAAACTCAAATAGTTTATTCTCAGTTTATTTAATAATTTTAAACCATATAAGGCTAAATTTTAAACCATATTTGGGTAATTCCACATCAAATCGACAAAGTTTTAAATTTTTTTCTTCGATTTTCGTGAAATTTAGTTTATGGCTTTGAATATATAAAAAAAATAACTAAGTTGATTTTTTTTCGAAATTCGAAAATTTCACAGAATTATGATGATTCAAAAAACCACAACTTTTTCTTATAGACGTAAATTCGAAAGCCATTAATGTTGCCATTATTTGTTGTCAATAATGTCGCTAATTGATATTTTTGGAGTCTATTATAGTAAGAATTGAATTAAGTTTTTGATTCTGGTATACATTATTTTTTTATAATTCGACTTATAATTATATTATTGTGAAGTTTTCGAACTCGAATTTCGGCAAAAACAGCTATTTGGATTTGGCTAAATTTTTTTTCAAATAGTTTTATTATTTCTAAATTTTCTGTCTGATATTTGGAGAGGTGTTTTTTGATATAAGGGAAAAATAAATTTTGTATATAACATATTTTTATTAATGACAAAATTTTAAAAGTGCAATTAACGTAAAGATTTTTTTGAGCTCTTGAAACTTTATTCAAAATTACGTCTGAACATTTCTAATAGATATCTGTAATAAATTTATTAAATTTTATTTTAGTTATTGATCCATATTTTTTATAGATTTTTGTGGAGAACTTATTAGTTAAGTTTTCAAACATTACTTTTTCGATTTACGTCACTTTTTATTGAGCTAAATTGTTGGTATGGTTTTTGGTGAAATTGTGGAGGTGTTTTGTTATTTAATAGAGGTATATTTTTTACAATTTTTCTCCAAACACATAATTTGCCGGAATTCGAGTTCGAAAACTTTACAATAATTTAATAATTATAAATCGAATTATAAAAAAAATAACGTATACCAGAATCAAAAACTTAATTCAATTCTTAGCATAATAGACACCAAAAATATCAATTAGAAACATTATTGACCTAGATAATGGCTTTCGGAGTTACCTCTATAAGAAAAAGTAGTGTTTTTTTTAAACATCAAAATTCGAAGAAATAAATTTAAAACCCTGTGGATTTGATGTGGAATTACCCATTTATTAAATTTAGTTCAGAATCTCAGGTTCGAATCTCGGCCAGGGCAATTTTTTATATTCTTTCTAATTTTTTTTCCATTCTTTCCAATTTTTTTTTTTGTAATTATTACTTAGAAATTAATGGTTTTTGTTTTACGACCTCTTTTGATTATTTTAAGATATTGTCTTAACGTGCTCAAGGTCCAGTCGGTACAAATTGGGTGTTTTATACCAACAAATAAAACAACAAACAATTGGCAAAATGCATTGAGTGGCAGATCGTACAGCTGTTTCAGAGGCAACCAAGCCCCTTCATCAGCGATCTATCTCTGCAGATTCTACATTTCAAGTCACTTAAGTTTTCCTTCTCCAATAAACATAATAAGAATTATGTGCATTGTAGGAAGAACCAAAAGAAAAATCCAAAAACTGCATCAACTCAAGATTTTGCCATAATTGCTGATGCGTGCAGCAATTTGCTACGTACAGGCTGCAGAGTTTTCACAGAATCAAATACGTAGGCTGCACTTTGTAAAATAGGTTTTTTTATTATTTTTAATAAATATAAAAAAACCTTGAGATTTTTAACGCCGTGCACTGCGTTAACAATTAATTGTTTTTGTTTTACGACCTCTTTTGATTATTTTAAGATATTGTCTCAACGTGCTCAAGGTCCAGTCAGTACAAATTGGGTGTTTTGTACCAAAAAATAAAACAACAAACAATTGGCAAAATGCATTGAGTGGCAGATCGTACAGCTGTTTCAGAGGCAGCCAAGCCCCTTCATCAGCGATATTTCTCTGCAGATTCTACATTTCAAGTCGCTTAAGTTTTTCCTTTGAATACTTAATGTAATTGAATTGTTTATTATACCCTACACTAAGAGCGAAAGGGTATATTCAGTTTGGTACGCCGTTTGTAACACCCAGAAGGAAGTATCTCCGGTATGGAAAAGTATATATATTCTTGATCAGCATGACCTCCAGTGTCGATTTTATGTTCGTCTGTCTGAATAAAATGTCCCTACTTTAAAATTTCCATTGTGTTTGTATAATTATTATTATTTAATTTAATCTATGTATATTATTTTGAAACCATTTACTTAACTTATACACTTTCTCCTCTTCTGCGGCCTATGCTGTTGGATATATATATTGTTACGAAAAGATGTAATTTACTCCATAGTGCAAGCAATCAACAATAATAAATGAGACGCAAGACAATTCAGCGCACTAAGCAATGTGTTAGAAAGAGACATGAGTGCGAATGAGATGCGTCATTCACGAAACGAGTAGAAGGTTCTCGAAACAAATCGAAACTTGTCGAAACGTTCGAACTGATGCATGCAGTATATAAGGGAGCCGCATCTGAGGCACAGCACTTCAGTTGTGATTTGATAGTGAACTAGTGCGTCTCGTAAGTGTACATTGTAAAGCTAAATTGTAGAAATTCAGCAGTTGATATAAATCATTATTCTTTAAGTTGTTATTTAAATAAGTAAAGTTACTTGATACTAGTTGAAATAATACTAGTTAAAATCAAATATTAGTGTTTTTTTATTTTGTACACAACCCAGAGATACGAACTTATAGAACAGTTTTCCGTAGACTGAATTTTCGTAACATTGTTATCAGAAGTGGGATTGTGATACAAAAATGATTAAATTTGATCAACTTAAAGTCGACCAGCTGAAGAAGGAGCTGGCGAATCGAAATCTTCCAACTGCTGGTACGAAAGTAGAGCTGCAGAGGCGCCTGATGGAAGAATTTGCGGCTCTAGATATAGATATGGCACTATCGAAGTAGAAGTTGCAGCACCGTCATCGAAAAATCTGGATACTGAGGAAAAAGCGCATTCTCAAGTTTTTGATATGAGCCAGTTGCCCATGTATGAAAAAACGATGGGCCCAAGGTTCGCCCAGTCTTGCGCTAAGAATAAATTGCTCTGGGCAAGATCTGGTACCCAGAACTGGCTGAATACTGGTTAAGCATTGGAATGATAAGAAGGGCGCAAGACTGGCTCTAAGTATTCGGCCAAAACTGGCAAAAAATACATGGCCAATATAATATAACAGTAATGGGCCAGGACTGGACCATTTCAGATACCCAGAAGTGGTCGAAGACTGGTTAAGTCTTGGAGTGATAAGAAGGGCGCAAGACTGGCGCTAAGTATTCGAAAAAGACTGGAAAAAAATACTTGGACAATATAATATAACAATAATAGCCCAAGGCTGGACCTTTTCAAATACCCACAAGTGGTCGAATGTTGTTTGAACTTTGTACAAGAAACCGCGTACAAAACCATACACAACCAAACACAGTAATAATTAATTGTACAATCAATAAATTTAATTAATAACTACAATAATGTAACATGGATTCAATGTAAACATAATAATAAGCATATAATATAATTGATGGCCTTAAATATGTTTCCTGGCGGTAGGTGGTTTAACTTCATCTGTAACAAAAAGGAAACATTGTTGAAAATATATATTGATATTGTTTTTGCGGGCTCAAGGTCTTGCCAGATACAAAGTGCTATGTACTGGGGAGTGAAACAAACAACAATTGACAAAAACAAAAAGTTGTAGGCTGACCGTACAGCTGTCTCATCAGCGGTCTTCTGCACAACTTCTGCATAGCAAGGCCTAAAAGATAATTTTGTGCAATGAACTAAATGCGAATTTAGTACAAGCACAAAACAACCAGGTAAAACATGCAAAAATTGTACCAACTTTATGCTTGTCAATTGTTGTTGTCGCATTGCAGCAAGCATCATATAGGCTGTAGTGTCACTACAGAATCAAATACGACAACTGCACGCTTATTAAAAATTAAAATCTCATGATTTTATGATATTTTTATGCGCTGTGCCCTGCAAATGTATAAAAAGTTGTTGGCGGACCGTACAGCTGTTTCGGAAGCTGCCAAGCTTCCTCATCAGCGGTCTTCTGCACAACTTCTTCAAAACAAGGCCTATAAGATCATTTTGTACAATGAACTAAATGCTAATTTAGTACAAGTACAAAATAACCTGGCAAAACATTGTTGGACAATTTTCTTAGCTTTTCAAGAAACTATAAATGAATAAAATCGTATACAAAATACGGAAGTAGTGAATATTTAAACATACATCCTTCGTTTTATATTTTCATCAGTCACGCCTAGCCTAAAACACTTTAAACTCAAAACTACGATTCCTATAGGAATATGTTTTCAACATCACTTGCGATTATTTTAAGATGAAATTAAATTAATAAATTTAATTATTAATGGTAAAAAAATTGCATCAAAAAATGGAATAATGTATTTTAAAAACTCTAATTTTTTTTTATTTCATCCTAAAAAAAATGGCAAGGGATGTCAAAAACATATTCAAAATAAATTTTATATGGGAATCGAACTTTTGAGTTTTAAGTGTTTCATGTTAGGAGTGACTGATGAAAATATAAAACAAAAGATGCCTGTTTAATTAAACACTGCTTCTGTATTTTGTATCCGATTTTATTCATTTATAGTTTCTTGAAAAGCTAATAAAATTTTCCAACAAATGACATACCAACATTTTTAGTTTTTTTCGTTTGAGAGATATCATTTCAATTCAATTTTGAAATTGTTAATTTAGGAACGAAAACGCCTACTTTGAGGTCCCGCCGGGTCCATTTCCCATATTCGGATTTCGCTGAAAATTCTCCACATCGATTTTCTCATCCAATAGATCATTTCTAGGGGGTGACCTCCTCTCGATTCGAAATCATGATTTTCCATTGTCAGTCTAATGAACACACACGCTATAATCATGTACCCAATCATTGTATAATGCTCTATTTTTCTGTGTGTATACATTTTCATGGTAACGTCGGTAGCTCAGAGGTTAGTGCGTTGGACTGCGAGCCGAAAGGTCCCATGATTAAACCTGAACTGGGGCTAATAACATGTTTTCATAGAAAAACATTATTTAATATCGCGCTATCTCTCGGCAGTCAATGGCAAACCTACGAGAGTAAAACATTGCCTATGAAAAGCTCTCACCCCGCCGTTCGAAATCGGCAGTAAACTGTAGATCGCACCAATATAACACGCACAGCTCAAATGGTGAGAGATCGAGCTCTCTAAGTTCTTATTGTATCGCTGTAGCGCCAAACTATTATATTATTATTACATTTATTGTGTCCTAAGGAGCATTAAAGTAAACCCTAAGGTTACAATTAAAATTACATCAATTTGAATGTTCTGAAGAACTTATGCCGAGCGCTCCCACACTTTTTGAGTTGTCCGTGTTATATTTGTACTCAAATGGCGGACGTAAAGTTTAATGCCGATCCCGAACTGCGTGGTAAAAGCTTTTTTATAGGCGGTGCTTTACTTTCAGAGGTTTGGCATTGTCTGCAGAGAGTGAGGTAGCACGATAAAGAATAATTTGTATATTAAATGATGTTGTCGTCGTGGTGAGTCGAACCTGTGTTGCTTTGAAACAGCGTTTCGGCGCACTAATCATCAGAGCCACCAACGCTACAATCAAATTGAGTATTAATTGTTTAAATTGACGATTAAATTACCGCAATCACCAAACGTATTAAAACATAAAAATGATGCATACTCTATAAAGAAAGTGCATCAATGGATTATTTCATAATTATTCAACGTAACTTACTTGAATTACGCTGACGCTATAGAAGCATCTATTCTCCTAAAATATATGCACAAATATTATAAAATATTTCGGACTTTTCTATTTATTTTGTTTTTTGTTTTGTATGACATATGGTTAGAGTTGGCTGGTCCTTGGGATATCAACACTAAACCAAGCCTTGGCCGTCCAAGCTTGGCCCAGTCGTTGGCGAATACTTATACACCGAGACTTAAAAAACCAATATTGGGTATGTCTTGGGCAAACAACGGTCAACCAAGTCTTGACAGGCTTCCATTTGTCAATTCTGACTGAGTCTTGGGAAAAGGTATTTTAACCAAGCATTGGTTTGTCAGTTCTGGCTGAGTCTTGGGCGAGAACTACCTTACCTTGGTCTCCTAGTTCTGGAACCACAGCGTTCAACATTTTCAAGCTGCAATTTGAAACCACGGCTGTAAATAATCGATGGAACACTGAGGACAGCGTAGCCGCACTTATCGTGGCGCTAATAGAAGGCGCAGCCGAAGTATTGCAGACTGTTCCAGAAAGCGATTGAAATATTTACACAACGGTTATGGCTGCACTGCAACGTAAATATGGCAGTGATCACAAGAAGCAGATCTACAGAATGGAATTGAAGGGCCGAATGCAAAGAAATGGTGAATCATTGCAGGCGTATGCAGCGGACGTCGAGAGGCTTGCGCATTTGTCGTATGCAGATTCAACGAGTGATTTCATAGAAAAGCTCCAAAGGCGCGTAGAATTGATGTGGAGAACGATGATTTATTTCAAGTAGTGTGCCAAGCAGTTAAAGCAGGCGTTAAAACCGTACACACATCAGCCAACAAAGATACCCAATTCAAAGGTAAATGTTACAACTGTGATACATATGGGCACATGGCACGTGACTGTCGTAAAAAACGCAAGCGCTCAATAAATCAATCTGCAGATGAACCCAGGCATGAAGAAAGACAGGATCATGTCCAAAATATCGTAAATTTTAATCAAGCTTCAAACTAAAACGAGTCAGATCTGCGGGGCATGATAACCGTAACCGATTGCCCCAGAATCTCCATTTCTCGAAAGTCGAATAGTTTAACTGTCAAGGGGCTAATTGATTGTGTAGCATATATGGTAACGTAGGATGCGGGAGCTTCACACTCAATAATAAGAAGTAACCATGTTATGGACGAAATAGAGCCGCTTACCGGAATAAGATTGCAAACAGCGACAGGTGAAGAGGCTCCAATCAGAGGAAATATTACCAAGAAAATCACTATTGGTACTACGACAGTTGAACATGATTTTATAGTGGCGGAAATAGTGGATGAAATAATACTTGGCATGGACTTCATGATAAGGAATGGGTTCACACTGGATTTAACAAGGAACATTTTAAGTTATGCTAATACGATGATTCAACTAAACATAGAGTGTGACCAGAGCCCCAAACATAAACAAGTTATTGCACATAAAAATAGAAAAATACCACAATAATCAGAAGCAGTTTTATGGGCGAAATGAAATGGAGATTGTGGAATAAGCAAGTTGTGGGTTATTGAAACGAATGATGAGCAAATGAGCAGAAGAGATATTGTTGTCGGAAGAACACTAGTAGAGGCAACACAAGACATAGTTGTACTAATAAGAGGTTTCAATATGAAAAATTCGTCCAAATTAATTAAAAAGGGAACAGTAATAGGAAGGTGTCAAGAGGCATCTGCGATAATAAATTGTGAAGCAAGTCTTTCGAAAATCAACGCTATACCGCAGGTAGATAATAAATCTGCTCAAACTTTACAAAAGAGTGGACCAAGGATTTCACTGCCAAAGAAAAGAGTAAAGTACAACAACTAATTGATATACATTGGTTTGTATTTGCTGCTAAAGACGAATATGACGGGACAACTTTCATCGTAAAACATCGAATAGACACTGGTGACTCTAAACCAATTCGTCAAGCACCGAGAAGAGTACCACTTGCCAAATGGGACGAAGTGTCACATTTAGTCGAAGAGATGGACAAAAATTGTGTGGTGGAACCATCAGAAAGCCCATGGAGCTCACCAGTGGTGTTGGTTAAAAAGAAGGATGGTAGTACCCGGTTTTGCATGGTTTACCGAAAGTTAAATGATGTAACCAAGAAAGATAGCTATCCATTACCTAGAATCGACGATACCTTGGATAAACTCTCTAATGCAAAATGGTTTTCTACGTTAGACTTGCAAAGCGGTTACTGGCACGTAGAAATCGATAAGAACGATCGAGAGAAGACTGCGCTCAGTACTGGCGAGTGGTTATGGCAATTTTTGTTTACGCCGTTTGGATTATGCAATGACCCAGCAACATTTGAACGGTTAATGGAACACGTATTGAAAGGTTTACACTGGAAAACTTGCCGTAAAGGAGTGGTCCAGACCACAGAAACTACGTGACCTTCGAAGCTTCTTGGGGCTATGTACTTACTGCAGACGATTTGTTCCGGGTTTTGCCAATGTTGCTGCAAGTAGTCTTAACGAGTTAACAAGAAGAACCAAGCTTTTCAATGGGCCGATGATCAAGAAAAGACTTTTTGAAACTGAAAGAATTATTTTGCTCGGCACCAATTCTTGCGTATCCAATTCCAGGTGAAAATTTTGTACTTGACACGGTTGCAAGTGGATACGGAATAGGCGGAGTTCTCTCTCAAGTGATCAATGGCCAAGAAAAAGTGATCGCATACTACAGTAAAATCTTGTCCAAGCCAGAGCGAAATTACTGTGTCACCAGGAGGGAGCTTCTTGCTTTAATCGAAAGTGTGAAAATTTTCCACAAATATCTATACGGACAACAGTTTCACTGAGATGGTTACTTCAGTTCAAAGACCCAGAAGGCCAAATTGTGCGTTGGATAGAGCGATTACAGAGCTACGATTTCACCATCGAACATCGTAAAGGAGGTCATCATGGAAATGAAGATGCTCAGTCCCGACGACCGTGTAAACTTGAATGCAGACATTGTTTAAGAGCAGAAGGAAAAGAAAACATAATTGACGTCTTGAATAAAACGGTCTTGAATAAAACGGTAGAAAAAGTAAAGAAACGTTTTTATTGGGTTTGATGCCAAGAGTCAGCCGCCGATTGGATTCGTAGTTGTCCGCAATGTGTAGCAGCAAAAGGACCAACAGTCAGGAGTCGCGGTAAGATGCATCAGTACATCGTGGGATATGCTTATTAGCCGCAATCAGTGATGCGGCTAATAAGCATATCCTTGTCGTCATTGACTACTTCAGCAAATGGCCTGAAGTGTATCCCATGCCGAATCAAGAAACCACAACAGTTACGGATGCATTAGTTAACAACTGGGTAAGCCGTTTCGGAGTACCGTTGGAATTACATTCAGATCAAGGAAGAAATTTTGAGTCTGCAAAACACGAATTGCACCCGTAATCTGATGGCATGGTGGAGAGATTCAATCGGACTTTGGAAGAGTATCTCAGAAAAGTGGTTGATAAAAATCAAAAAGATTGGAATACACACATACCTCATGGCTTATCGAACGGCGGTTCATGATACCACAGCAGCTTCACCATTTAAAACTGTTTTTGGAACAGATTTAAGATTACCTGCGGATTTAAAGTTTGGTGCGAGTCCATCAGTAAGGCAGCGTACACAATTTGCGAGTGATAAGATAAAGGCCAGGTACGACTTACGCACAAACTTGTTTTGCTCTATAACCCACAAGGGAAAAAAGCATTATCCCCTAAGCTACAAACACAGGAAGGGCCTGACAAGATAATTAAAAGAATTAACGATGTCGTATATCGGATTCAGAATACTGCAGAAAGAGAGGAATTTTAATGTGAAAAAAGTTGGTCGCATTGTAATTTATCTATCTTTGAATACATTTTTTTATAATTCTACAAGTAATAATAACAAAAAAAATCAGAGTATATAAAAAAAAAAATTAAAAAGAATAAAAAAAAACCTTGCCTGGCCGGGATTCGAACCTGCGATTCTCAACTAAATTTCTTAAGTATGGTTTACAATATAACCCATTATGGTTATTAAATTATTAAATAAACTGAGAATAAACTATTGAGTTTAAATTTTAAACATTTATGGTTTAAACATATTAAATAAATATAAAAATAAACTATTTCAGTTTTATAAAAATTTTAATAAAATTGGATTAAATTTAAATTTTTAAACCACTGGGATTATTTTACATTTCCATGTTTAATAAAAAATATATTAAATTTCATCCGAGAAATTTTATAATTGGGTGTAAAATTTGATAAGTTTAAAAATTAGACATAAATAATTGAAATCCTCTGTAGTCCAAGATATTTTACATACGGTCGGGCCCGACTATGGAATACCCTACACTTTTGGTGTATATATTAATGGTATAATTTTGTGGGTTATAAAACAACGGAAAATTAATTTCAGAAAAAAATGTGGACAGATCCCGCCCATTTTTAGGTAAATTCTAACAATACGTTTTGAATTGTATAACTATATCTTGAATACGTTTTTAGTTATTGGTTCCCAAAAAGTTATAGTTAAGTTATATAATTTCAAAGTTATATAATTTCATCGAATTCTGACAAGTATTTTTATTGGACCGTGTATCCGGTCTGACAGAAAGACGGACATGGCTAAACAGACTCGGGTAGTTATGCTGATCTAGAATATATATATATATATATATATATATATATATATATATATATATATATATATATATATATATATATATATATGTTTCCATACCGGACATGTCTCCTACGTGGCTTTACAATATCTGCAGAAACTTAATATACCCTTTACCTCATGGGTGTAGGGTATAAAAATAAAGGTCTTTGGTTTGAGAGATACTTTTTATTTAAAAAAATAAAGGTCTTTGGTCGAGAGTTATGTGAAAACCTTTATTTTAACACTAACCTTTCTGACAACATTTACATACGTAGACTCTTGAATCGGCTTTTGCTCATAGCAGTTCGCAATATGCTCCTACAATGTATTGATTCATCTCACCGCGACTTCTGACGGGTGTTCTTGTTGCGGATACACATTGTTTACATCTGTGTTTGGCCATTGGGTGTTTGGCCATTGGGTGTTCCGTTGGCAGCATAATGTTTGAATGTATCGCTGGCTTTAGACGCTCTACACGTGTCTCCGTCGCTCGTCAGCACAATGTATTCGCTATCTCCTGCGTAAGCGCTGTGGTGACCGTTTCATGTACAAGTCTCTATTCGCCATTATTTTGGCTTCGGAACTTTAGCTGTATTCTGTAAATATGTGTCATGTGGTCACATTCATATTACCTTTGCAATGCACCCATGACCGCTGAATAACTGTTTATGTCACTTTTTGGAACTGTCAACAAAACTTCGGCTGCGCATCCTTTTAGGGCTATTCTGTCCTCGTTGTTCCATCGATTACTTACAGCCGTGGTCTCAAATTGCAGCTTGAAAATATTGAACGCTGTGGTTCCATCGTAAATCGGCGATTTCAGATTCGTACCTCTGACAAAATGCTGTGTGGGTCCATTTAACTGCAATACATCGAAATTCTTTTGAATTTTTTGCAGCTTATTGTCGATTCCATGATATTTCTCATCAACATTTTTTTCCAATCTTTGAATCTTGTCGTCAACGCTCACTTCCATGTCATTTACATGCGCCTCAAGCTCCTTAACTTTGACATGGAGCGAAGTTGCTTCAAATGTTCCTTCATCTTTTAGTCGATTTTTATTTGATGTTTGTTCGAATTCTCTAGAAGCTCAGCTTTTAGTTTTTTTGGAATTTTCTTGAAGTTTTTGTTCAATTTTGTTGGAATTTTCTTGAAATTGTTCTGAATTTTCTAGAAGCTGTTGTTGTATTGCTCGGAGCAACTGGCTCTTATCAAAACTTTGGGACTGTACTTGTTGCTACGTATCCACACTTTTCGATGACGCTGTTGCAGCTTCCACTTCAAACTCGTGCTCCGCGTGGTCACTGCCTTTGTTCTCTAATTTTTTCATTAGACACTTTTGTAGCTCTACTTTCGTGCGTGCAGGTGGAAGATTATGAATCGCCAGCTCCTTCTTTAGCTGGTCGACTTTAAGTTGTTCCAATTTAACCATTTTGTATCACAATCCTACTTCTGACACCAATGTTACGATAATTCAGTCTACAGAAAACTGTCATAGAAGTTCGTATCTCTGGATTGTGTACAAAACAAAAACATTCTTATGTTTGGTTTAAATTATAACAATTAACTTTATTAACTAAACAACTTTACTAATAACAAATTCTAACAACTGCTGCATGTCCATAACTTAACTTGATATTGTTCTCACACGAGACATACTTGACCACTGTACAATCACTACTGAAGTGATGTGCGTCAGATGCGGCGCCCTTATATACTTCATGCATCAGTTCGACACATTTCGACATGTTTCGAGAACCTTCTACTCGTTTCGTGAATAACGCATGCTATTGGCATCTAATTCTTATGTGTTTTTAAAGCGCTTATCTTCTATCTCTTTCTGGCACATTGCCTCAGTACGCTGAATGATCTTCCGTCTCTTTCTAACACATTGCTTAGTGCGCTGAATTGTCTTGCGTCTCATTTACTCTTGCACAGTGAAGCAAATTACCTCATTCGTAACAATATTATATGTGAAAGTAGATCCATAATTGTATAAATCTTCTTACTTTGTTTTTACAAATCACTCTTTAAATCTTCCGATTAAAAACAAATTCTCGTATTCGATTTTTCAATCACAAAAAGAAACAAAACCTTAAACCAGTAGAAGTCAACTTTGCATAAATGTATAATTTTCAATGAGTTTGCCTCAGTACCATACAATAGAGTGAAATAAAGAGCACCTCTTTGACTTTTTTTTACATTTTTGAACCGAATTGGTGTATTTCATTTTAAGTTCTGGAATTAAAGAGTGAATTGCATAAACAAAGTAAGAGGAAGCATAGACTTATAGATCAAGTCTGATATAAGATATATACTTTTATTTTATTATGAAAATCATAGATGTTATGCAATAAATAATAGGTAACCCTCTAAATAAATATTTATTGCGATTGACTGGTCATAACTTTGGTCAGATCTATCCGAATTTCATGTGGTTTACTTCAAAATATTAGCTGAAGTATTCTCAATAAAATACAAAAGAAATATGATCGAATACTAAAATCTGTAACAAATTAAAGACCAAAATATGTAGAAAAACACGAGAATTGACATAGAATTTGTTTTACGTAATAATTCAAAAACTTGAGGCAATCTGAAAAAACTGAGTATGATGTAGTGATAAGTCGTAAGTAAAATTTTGTTGTTGTTCTGTGTAATTAAGAATTCTAAGTAATTTAACAACATACAGTGTGATATTATAATGGTATAAAAGGAAAATATGCGTCCGAGAAAATGTTTTTGTGGATCATAAACTCAAGAGCTACCTGGACGATGGTGTACCAAGTCATTTGATTATGAGCGGCCTTTTCGTTTATGGGTTTCATCATCAAATCTACTCTAAAGCTCGAATCACACGATTGACTAAATAAGATCAATTTCAGTTTACATCAATTCAAAAATTGATATATGTTGTTGATGCTCGAGTCGTCAACAAAAATTGTCTCAATTTGGTTGATGCTTTTTCAAATTTTGTATTGAAACTGACACAAAAAATAGAAATTTTAAATTGATACAAAATTGCGTCAACATGAAATTTCCCCTCATTTATTGATATTCGACAAAATTGTGTTGATTGTTAGATTGTGCATTAAAGATGGGCATGTGAGCGTGATTCACGTGTGATCACGCGTGATTGTGATTGAATCCTAATTTTGCTCACGTGATTGTGAGTGAGTGTGAATAGACCAAAAAATACCGTGAGTGAGTGTGCGTGACTAAAATTTTTTCGTGAGTGAGTGTGAGTGAGTCGAATATTTTTCGATTTTTTTTATATTTTTGCTGACCTACAGCACAAGTAGGGCCACCCCTTGAACTCAGATGGCTTTGGGAAGGCGGCTACCCACTATTCTGAACTATAATAAATCAAACCGACCGTAATATACCCACCCCTTCTTCAATTCTAAATAAGTTGCAAGATTTCAGTCAACAATTGATCTAACCTCTGCTAACCGGCCGTACTTAGTATAGGCTAGTCAATTTTTGTGGGGCATGTCAATAGTTTTTGCTTGGTTTCATACGACCGTTCATGGAAATGGACATAGAACGATTTTTTTTTTGTCGATATACCCATTTTTGTAAAAAGTTGAATTTTCAATTTCAACTATACAAGATAACTCTGTATTGACTTCCTTTTGTTTATTAAGTTTAGTTTGTTCCAGAGGTTCGTGTGGGGTCCAGTTTTTATTCGAGTTATAAATGTAGTAACCAAAAAAACCGCTGCAAAAATAGTTGTTCACAAAGTCAATTCATCCCTGGTAAATTCTAACCGGGACTATTCTTTTATTGATAATTTTGTTCAGAGATCATTTTTCCAGTGACAATTCTCAAAGATTTTACACGAATTCTTTACTGGAGAATTATTTTTCGAGGCAATTTTTTTGTTTTTATATGAACAGCACATCGAAGGTCTTTCACGTTTCCATCTCCGTTAAAAATTAAGATATATTTTATCAAACTCCCTAACATCATTATTGCAGTTTAAAGATGTAGGTTGTATTAGAGGTGCTACGGTCGGTCGACCAATCTCACCAACATATACAAATGAAATATGTATTTTTATGCATTCTGAAAAAAACACGTGATTCAGGGTGATTCACGTGAATCACGCGTGATTTTGATTGAATCTTACGTGTATCATGTATTTCCTGGTGACAACGATATCGGCTACAATTCGTTTGAATGTCGGTTGAATATCGTGTGACTACAATTTTTGATTCATGTATCAAACGAAACGTTGAGTACGCTCGTTTTCAGAGTATTTTTGTTGCCAGCATATATATCATACGACAAAGTAAAAAAAAAAAAAATAAACTTTTTCTTTTTGAAAAATAGTTGGCAAAACAACAATTTTGAAGAAACGTTCGATTCAAAGAGCGAAACGAACTAAACGTTTGAAATACGTTATACCAATTTTAGACGAAGGGGACTGGAAACGAATCGTTGTCACACGATAATAAAAAGATACATGATTTGGGGGTTAATTTTACTCACGTGATTGTGAGTGAGTGTGAGTAGAGAAAAAAAGACCGTGAGTGAGTTTCCGTGATTAAAAAAATTCTTTCGTGAGTGTAAGTCAAAACTCACTCATGTGCCCATCTCTACTTTGCATCAATCGTGTGATTCTAGCTTAAGTATTGGTAAAAAGTCAATACGAAAACTTAGTGTACTTCGATGGTAAGGAAACTAGAATATACACAAAAAGCACTTGCCGCAGCCAGGTCAATCATGCTGAAAAAATTACGAAGAAAATATATTTGTCATAGGTTTAGCGCTATGTTTGACAAAGAGTTTTATTTTTATTGGGATGTACCTGTATCGTCTGTGGGAATGTAATCTTTGTTTTGTCGAAGGATACCGACGATGATCATTCTTCTAATTCGACCATCGAGTGTGACGTAAAAAAATGTTTTGTTGCTTGTTTCTAAAAATCAGCCAGAACTAAAATAATATTTTATCTAACGTTTATATTTCGCTGATGACAGGTTTCGCCAACATATGTGGAATCCAAATTTTACTAGCTTCGACGGAATGTATTGGATAAAACTTGTACGTAATCTAAATTAGAGTAACTGCTCATCCAATGTATCGTTTTCATTCAGATAATTTCTTTGTAGATTCTTCATTAGTATATTCCAAATGAAGACGGGAGCGGCCACCTCTGTTGCCTGCTTTTCGATCTTGTAAAATCATTGTCAAAGCGAATTAAGGATAATAATTGCTGAAGCCTATCGCAAATAGACGCTGAATTTTACGATAGATGACTGTGCTAAACTCAAAGAACTGAAGAAGTATCATCGCTAGTACGACTTATATCACTAACCAGCAAATTCCAATGAAAGCATTAAGTTATTTCATTGTAATCGGACGAAACTTTCGAGGTTTAACCTTTTAATTTCAATGTCGGCTAATTTCTACCGGTTAAATTCTAATGCCCTTGTTGTTGCTGAGTCTGAGGATCTCAGTTTTTAAATATATGTCAAAAATTCATCGAAAATTACCTTAGATGTCACCACTCTAATACATTAACGATGCGATCCATCTAAATTCTCTATTTTTCCATATAAAATACCCTTGTCAAGAGTCTACGTATGTAAATGTTGTCAGGAGGGTTAGTGTTAAAATAAAGGTTTTCACATAACTCTCAACCAAAGACCTTTATTTTTTAAAATAAAAAGTATCTCTCAAACCAAAGACCTTTATTTTTATACCCTACACCTATGAGGTAAAGGGTATATTAAGTTTCTGCAGATATTGTAAAGCCCCTTAGGAGACATGTCCGGTATGGAAACGTATATATATATATATATATATATATATATATATATATATATATATATATATATATATATAGATATAGATATAGATATATATATATATATATATATATATATATATGTATATATATATATATATATATATATATATATATATATATATATATATATATATATATATATATATATATATATATATATATATGGATCGCATCGTTAATGTATTAGAGTGGTGACAGGTAATATTCGATGAATTTTTGACATATTTTTAAAAACTGAGGTCCTCAGACTCAGCAACAACGAGGACATTAGAATTTAACCGGCAGAAATTAGCCGATATTGAAATTAAAAGGTTAAACCTCGAAAGTTTTGTCCGATTACAACGAAATAACTTAATGCTTTCATTGGAATTTTGCTGGTTAAGTCGTACTAGCGATGATACTTCTTCAGTTCTTTGAGTTTAGCACAGTCATCTATCGTAAAATTCAGCGTCTATTTGCGATAGGCTTCAGCAATTATTATCCTTAATTCGCTTTGACAATGATTTTACAAGATCAAAAAGCAGGCAACAGAGGTGGCCGCTCCCATCTTCATTTGGAATATACTAATGAAGAATCTACAAAGAAATTATCTGAATGAAAACGATACATTGGATGAGCAGTTACTCTAATTTGGATTACGGACAAGTTTTATCCAATACATTCCGTCGAAGCCAGTAAAATTTGGATTCCACATATGTTGGTGAAACCTGTCATCAGCGAAATATAAACGTTAGATAAAATATTATTTTAGTTCTGGCTGATTTTTAGAAACAAGCAACAAAACATTTTTTTACGTCACACTCGATGGTCGAATTAGAAGAATGATCATCGTCGGTATCCTTCGACAAAACAAAGATTACATTCCCACAGACGATACAGGTACATCCCTATAAAAATAAAACTCTTTGTCAAACATAGCGCTAAACCTATGACAAATATATTTTCTTCGTAATTTTTTTCAGCATGATTGATGTGGCTGCGGCAAGTTGGCATCTAATTCTTATGTGTTTTTAAAGCGCTTATCTTCTAACTCTTTCTGGCACATTGCCTCAGTACGCTGAATGATCTTCCGTCTCTTTCTAACACATTGCTTAGTGCGCTGAATTGTCTTGCGTCTCATTTACTCTTGCACAGTGAAGCAAATTACCTCATTCGTAACAATATTATATGTGAAAGTAGATCCATAATTGTATAAATCTTCTTACTTTGTTTTTACAAATCACTCTTTAAATCTTCCGATTAAAAACAAATTCTCGTATTCGATTTTTCAATCACAAAAAGAAACAAAACCTTAAACCAGTAGAAGTCAACTTTGCATAAATGTATAATTTTCAATGAGTTTGCCTCAGTACCATACAATAGAGTGAAATAAAGAGCACCTCTTTGACTTTTTTTTTACATTTTTGAACCGAATTGGTGTATTTCATTTTAAGTTCTGGAATTAAAGAGTGAATTGCATAAACAAAGTAAGAGGAAGCATAGACTTATAGATCAAGTCTGATATAAGATATATACTTTTATTTTATTATGAAAATCATAGATGTTATGCAATAAATAATAGGTAACCCTCTAAATAAATATTTATTGCGATTGACTGGTCATAACTTTGGTCAGATCTATCCGAATTTCATGTGGTTTACTTCAAAATATTAGCTGAAGTATTCTCAATAAAATACAAAAGAAATATGATCGAATACTAAAATCTGTAACAAATTAAAGACCAAAATATGTAGAAAAACACGAGAATTGACATAGAATTTGTTTTACGTAATAATTCAAAAACTTGAGGCAATCTGAAAAAACTGAGTATGATGTAGTGATAAGTCGTAAGTAAAATTTTGTTGTTGTTCTGTGTAATTAAGAATTCTAAGTAATTTAACAACATACAGTGTGATATTATAATGGTATAAAAGGAAAATATGCGTCCGAGAAAATGTTTTTGTGGATCATAAACTCAAGAGCTACCTGGACGATGGTGTACCAAGTTATTTGATTATGAGCGGCCTTTTCGTTTATGGGTTTCATCATCAAATCTACTCTAAAGCTCGAATCACACGATTGACTAAATAAGATCAATTTCAGTTTACATCAATTCAAAAATTGATATATGTTGTTGATGCTCGAGTCGTCAACAAAAATTGTCTCAATTTGGTTGATGCTTTTTCAAATTTTGTATTGAAACTGACACAAAAAATAGAAATTTTAAATTGATACAAAATTGCGTCAACATGAAATTTCCCCTCATTTATTGATATTCGACAAAATTGTGTTGATTGTTAGATTGTGCATTAGAGATGGGCATGTGAGCGTGATTCACGTGTGATCACGCGTGATTGTGATTGAATCCTAATTTTGCTCACGTGATTGTGAGTGAGTGTGAATAGACCAAAAAATACCGTGAGTGAGTGTGCGTGACTAAAATTTTTTCGTGAGTGAGTGTGAGTGAGTCGAATATTTTTCGATTTTTTTTATATTTTTGCTGACCTACAGCACAAGTAGGGCCACCCCTTGAACTCAGATGGCTTTGGGAAGGCGGCTACCCACTATTCTGAACTATAATAAATCAAACCGACCATAATATACCCACCCCTTCTTCAATTCTAAATAAGTTGCAAGATTTCAGTCAACAATTGATCTAACCTCTGCTAACCGGCCGTACTTAGTATAGGCTAGTCAATTTTTGTGGGGCATGTCAATAGTTTTTGCTTGGTTTCATACGACCGTTCATGGAAATGAACATAGAACGATTTTTTTTTTGTCGATATACCCATTTTTGTAAAAAGTTGAATTTTCAATTTCAACTATACAAGATAACTCTGTATTGACTTCCTTTTGTTTATTAAGTTTAGTTTGTTCCAGAGGTTCGTGTGGGGTCCAGTTTTTATTCGAGTTATAAATGTAGTAACCAAAAAAACCGCTGCAAAAATAGTTGTTCACAAAGTCAATTCATCCCTGGTAAATTCTAACCGGGACTATTCTTTTATTGATAATTTTGTTCAGAGATCATTTTTCCAGTGACAATTCTCAAAGATTTTACACGAATTCTTTACTGGAGAATTATTTTTCGAGGCAATTTTTTTGTTTTTATATGAACAGCACATCGAAGGTCTTTCACGTTTCCATCTCCGTTAAAAATTAAGATATATTTTATCAAACTCCCTAACATCATTATTGCAGTTTAAAGATGTAGGTTGTATTAGAGGTGCTACGGTCGGTCGACCAATCTCACCAACATATACAAATGAAATATTTATTTTTATGCATTCTGAAAAAAACACGTGATTCAGGGTGATTCACGTGAATCACGCGTGATTTTGATTGAATCTTACGTGTCGATCATGTATTTCCTGGTGACAACGATATCGGCTACAATTCGTTTGAATGTCGGTTGAATATCGTGTGACTACAATTTTTGATTCATGTATCAAACGAAACGTTGAGTACGCTCGTTTTCCGAGTATTTTTGTTGCCAGCATATAAATCATACGACAAAGTAAAAAAAAAAAAATAAACTTTTTCTTTTTGAAAAATAGTTGGCAAAACAACAATTTTGAAGAAACGTTCGATTCAAAGAGCGAAACGAACGAAACGTTTGAAATACGTTATACCAATTTTAGACGAAGGGGACTGGAAACGAATCGTTGTCACACGATAATAAAAAGATACATGATTTGGGGGTTAATTTTACTCACGTGATTGTGAGTGAGTGTGAGTAGAGAAAAAAAGACCGTGAGTGAGTTTCCGTGATTAAAAAAATTCTTTCGTGAGTGTAAGTCAAAAATCACTCATGTGCCCATCTCTACTTTGCATCAATCGTGTGATTCTAGCTTAAGTATTGGTAAAAAGTCAATACGAAAACTTAGTGTACTTCGATGGTAAGGAAACTAGAATATACACAAAAAGCACTTGCCGCAGCCAGGTCAATCATGCTGAAAAAATTACGAAGAAAATATATTTGTCATAGGTTTAGCGCTATGTTTGACAAAGAGTTTTATTTTTATTGGGATGTACCTGTATCGTCTGTGGGAATGTAATCTTTGTTTTGTCGAAGGATACCGACGATGATCATTCTTCTAATTCGACCATCGAGTGTGACGTAAAAAAATGTTTTGTTGCTTGTTTCTAAAAATCAGCCAGAACTAAAATAATATTTTATCTAACGTTTATATTTCGCTGATGACAGGTTTCGCCAACATATGTGGAATCCAAATTTTACTAGCTTCGACGGAATGTATTGGATAAAACTTGTACGTAATCTAAATTAGAGTAACTGCTCATCCAATGTATCGTTTTCATTCAGATAATTTCTTTGTAGATTCTTCATTAGTATATTCCAAATGAAGACGGGAGCGGCCACCTCTGTTGCCTGCTTTTCGATCTTGTAAAATCATTGTCAAAGCGAATTAAGGATAATAATTGCTGAAGCCTATCGCAAATAGACGCTGAATTTTACGATAGATGACTGTGCTAAACTCAAAGAACTGAAGAAGTATCATCGCTAGTACGACTTATATCACTAACCAGCAAATTCCAATGAAAGCATTAAGTTATTTCATTGTAATCGGACGAAACTTTCGAGGTTTAACCTTTTAATTTCAATGTCGGCTAATTTCTACCGGTTAAATTCTAATGCCCTTGTTGTTGCTGAGTCTGAGGATCTCAGTTTTTAAATATATGTCAAAAATTCATCGAAAATTACCTTAGATGTCACCACTCTAATACATTAACGATGCGATCCATCTAAATTCTCTATTTTTCCATATAAAATACCCTTGTCAAGAGTCTACGTATGTAAATGTTGTCAGGAGGGTTAGTGTTAAAATAAAGGTTTTCACATAACTCTCAACCAAAGACCTTTATTTTTTAAAATAAAAAGTATCTCTCAAACCAAAGACCTTTATTTTTATACCCTACACCTATGAGGTAAAGGGTATATTAAGTTTCTGCAGATATTGTAAAGCCCCTTAGGAGACATGTCCGGTATGGAAACGTATATATATATATATATATATATATATATATATATATATATATATATATATAGATATAGATATAGATATAGATATAGATATAGATATAGATATAGATATATATATATATATATATATATATATATATATATATATATATGTATATATATATATATATATATATATATATATATATATATATATATATACATATACATATATATATATATATATATATATATATATATATATATATATATATATATATATATATGGATCGCATCGTTAATGTATTAGAGTGGTGACAGGTAATTTTCGATGAATTTTTGACATATTTTTAAAAACTGAGGTCCTCAGACTCAGCAACAACGAGGACATTAGAATTTAACCGGCAGAAATTAGCCGATATTGAAATTAAAAGGTTAAACCTCGAAAGTTTTGTCCGATTACAACGAAATAACTTAATGCTTTCATTGGAATTTTGCTGGTTACTGATATAAGTCGTACTAGCGATGATACTTCTTCAGTTCTTTGAGTTTAGCACAGTCATCTATCGTAAAATTCAGCGTCTATTTGCGATAGGCTTCAGCAATTATTATCCTTAATTCGCTTTGACAATGATTTTACAAGATCAAAAAGCAGGCAACAGAGGTGGCCGCTCCCGTCTTCATTTGGAATATACTAATGAAGAATCTATAAAGAAATTATCTGAATGAAAACGATACATTGGATGAGCAGTTACTCTAATTTGGATTACGGACAAGTTTTATCCAATACATTCCGTCGAAGCCAGTAAAATTTGGATTCCACATATGTTGGTGAAACCTGTCATCAGCGAAATATAAACGTTAGATAAAATATTATTTTAGTTCTGGCTGATTTTTAGAAACAAGCAACAAAACATTTTTTTACGTCACACTCGATGGTCGAATTAGAAGAATGATCATCGTCGGTATCCTTCGACAAAACAAAGATTACATTCCCACAGACGATACAGGTACATCCCTATAAAAATAAAACTCTTTGTCAAACATAGCGCTAAACCTATGACAAATATATTTTCTTCGTAATTTTTTTCAGCATGATTGATGTGGCTGCGGCAAGTGCTTTTTGTGTATATTCTAGTTTCCTTACCATCGAAGTACACTAAGTTTTCGTATTGACAATACTTAAGCTAGAATCACACGATTGATGCAAAGTAGAGATGGGCACATGAGTTATGACTCACACTCACGAAAGAATTTTTTTAATCACGGAAACTCACTCACGGTCTTTTTTTCTCTACTCACACTCACTCACAATCACGTGAGTAAAATTAAGATTCAATCAAAATCACGCGTGATTCACCCTGAATCACGTGTTTTTTTCAGAATGCATAAAAATAAATATTTCATTTGTATATGTTGGTGAGATTGGTCGACCGACCGTAGCACCTCTAATACAACCTACATCTTTAAACTGCAATAATGATGTTAGGGAGTTTGATAAAATATATCTTAATTTTTAACGGAGATGGAAATGTGAAAGACCTTCGATATGCTGTTCATATAAAAACAAAAAAATTGCCTCGAAAAATAATTCTCCAGTAAAGAATTCGTGTAAAATCTTTGAGAATTGTCACTGGAAAAATGATCTCTGAACAAAATTATCAATAAAAGAATAGTCCCAGTTAGAATTTACAAGGGATGAATTGACTTTGTGAACAACTATTTTTGCAGCGGTTTTTTTGGTTACTACATTTATAACTCGAATAAAAACTGGACCCCACACGAACCTCTGGAACAAACTAAACTTAATAAACAAAAGGAAGTCAATACAGAGTTATCTTGTATAGTTGAAATTGAAAATTCAACTTTTTACAAAAATGGGTATATCGACAAAAAAAAAATTCGTTCTATGTCCATTTCCATGAACGGTCGTATGAAACCAAGCAAAAACTATTGACATGACCCCACTAAAATTGACTAGCCTATACTAAGTACGGCCGGTTAGCAGAGGTTAGATCAATTGTTGTCTGAAATCTTGCAACTTATTTAGAATTGAAGAAGGGGTGGGTATATTACGGTCGGTTTGATTTATTATAGTTCAGAATAGTGGGTAGCCGCCTTCCCAAAGCCATCTGAGTTCAAGGGGTGGTCCTACTTGTGCTGTAGGTCAGCAAAAATATAAAAAAAGATCGAAAAATATTCGACTCACTCACACTCACTCACGGTATTTTTTGGTCTACTCACACTCACTCCCAATCACGTGAGCAAAATTAGGATTCAATCACAATCACGCGTGATCACACGTGAATCACGCTGAATCACGCTCACATGCCCATCTCTAATGCACAATCTAACAATCAACACAATTTTGTCGAATATCAATAAATGAGGGGAAATTTCATGTTGACGCAATTTTGTATCAATTTAAAATTTCTATTTTTTGTGTCAGTTTCAATACAAAATTTGAAAAAGCATCAACCAAATTGAGACAATTTTTGTTGACGACTCGAGCATCAACAACATATATCAATTTTTGAATTGATGTAAACTGAAATTGATCTTATTTAGTCAATCGTGTGATTCGAGCTTTAGAGTAGATTTGATGATGAAACCCATAAACGAAAAGGCCGCTCATAATCAAATAACTTGGTACACCATCGTCCAGGTAGCTCTTGAGTTTATGATCCACAAAAACATTTTCTCGGACGCATATTTTCCTTTTATACCATTATAATATCACACTGTATGTTGTTAAATTACTTAGAATTCTTAATTACACAGAACAACAACAAAATTTTACTTACGACTTATCACTACATCATACTCAGTTTTTTCAGATTGCCTCAAGTTTTTGAATTATTACGTAAAACAAATTCTATGTCAATTCTCGTGTTTTTCTACATATTTTGGTCTTTAATTTGTTACAGATTTTAGTATTCGATCATATTTCTTTTGTATTTTATTGAGAATACTTCAGCTAATATTTTGAAGTAAACCACATGAAATTCGGATAGATCTGACCAAAGTTATGACCAGTCAATCGCAATAAATATTTATTTAGAGGGTTACCTATTATTTATTGCATAACATCTATGATTTTCATAATAAAATAAAAGTATATATCTTATATCAGACTTGATCTATAAGTCTATGCTTCCTCTTACTTTGTTTATGCAATTCACTCTTTAATTCCAGAACTTAAAATGAAATACACCAATTCGGTTCAAAAATGTAAAAAAAAAGTCAAAGAGGTGCTCTTTATTTCACTCTATTGTATGGTACTGAGGCAAACTCATTGAAAATTATACATTTATGCAAAGTTGACTTCTACTGGTTTAAGGTTTTGTTTCTTTTTGTGATTGAAAAATCGAATACGAGAATTTGTTTTTAATCGGAAGATTTAAAGAGTGATTTGTAAAAACAAAGTAAGAAGATTTATACAATTATGGATCTACTTTCACATATAATATTGTTACGAATGAGGTAATTTGCTTCACTGTGCAAGAGTAAATGAGACGCAAGACAATTCAGCGCACTAAGCAATGTGTTAGAAAGAGACGGAAGATCATTCAGCGTACTGAGGCAATGTGCCAGAAAGAGATAGAAGATAAGCGCTTTAAAAACACATAAGAATTAGATGCCAATAGCATGCGTTATTCACGAAACGAGTAGAAGGTTCTCGAAACATGTCGAAATGTGTCGAACTGATGCATGAAGTATATAAGGGCGCCGCATCTGACGCACATCACTTCAGTAGTGATTGTACAGTGGTCGAGTATGTCTCGTGTGAGAACAATATCAAGTTAAATTATGGACATGTAGCAGTTGTTAGAATTTGTTATTAGTAAAGTTGTTTAGTTAATAAAGTTAATTGTTATAATTTAAACCAAACATAAGAATGTTTTTGTTTTGTACACAATCCAGAGATACGAACTTCTATGACAGTTTTCTGTAGACTGAATTATCGTAACATTGGTGTCAGAAGTAGGATTGTGATACAAAATGGTTAAAATGGAACAACTTAAAGTCGACCAGCTAAAGAAGGAGCTGGCGATTCATAATCTTCCACATGCACGCACGAAAGTAGAGCTACAAAAGTGTCTAATGAAAAAATTAGAGAACAAAGGCAGTGACCACGCTGAGCACGAGTTTGAAGTGGAAGCTGCAACAGCGTCATCGAAAAGTGTGGACACGGAGCAAAAAGTACAGTCCCAAAGTTTTGATAAGAGCCAGTTGCTCCGAGCAATACAACAACAGCTTCTAGAAAATTCAGAACAATTTCAAGAAAATTCCAACAAAATTGAACAAAAACTTCAAGAAAATTCCAAAAAAACTAAAAACTGAGCTTCTAGAGAATTCGAACAAACATCAAATAAAAATCGACTAAAAGATGAAGGAACATTTGAAGCAACTTCGCTCCATGTCAAAGTTAAGGAGCTTGAGGAGCATGTAAATGACATGGAAGTGAGCGTTGACGACAAGATTCAAAGATTGAAAAAAAAATGTTGATGAGAAATATCATGGAATCGACAATAAGCTGCAAAAAATTCAAAAGAATTTCGATGTATTGCAGTTAAATGGACCCACACAGCATTTTGTCATAGGTACGAATCTGAAATCGCCGATTTACGATGGAACCACAGCGTTCAATATTTTCAAGCTGCAATTTGAGACCACGGCTGTAAGTAATCGATGGAACAACGAGGACAGAATAGCCCTAAAAGGAGGCGCAGCCGAAGTTTTGTTGACAGTTCCAAAAAGTGACATAAACAATTATTCAGCGGTCATGGGTGCATTGCAATGGTAATATGACCACATGACACATATTTACAGAATACAGCTAAAGTTCCGAAGCCAATTTAATGGCGAATAGTTACAGGAATATGCTACGGATGTTGGGAGACTTGTACATTTGGCGTATTTCGATTCAGCGAATGATTTCTTGGAAATGTGCAAGAATTTGAGTGCATTTAAATGAGTTCGATGATGGCAGACGGGATCCTGAGACAAAACGTGACTATGCCAAAGGTGACATTTATGGAAACGGTCACCACAGCGCTTACGCAGGAGATAGCGAATACATTGTGCTGACGAGCGACGGAGACACGTGTACTAGATGAGGAGGGAGAAAATGTATGTAAAGGAGTAAGTAGAGCGTCTAAAGCCAGTGATAAATCCAAACATTATGCTGCCAACTGAACACCCAATGGCCAAACACAGATGTAAACAATGTGTATCCGCAACAAGAACATCCGTCAGAAGTCGCGGTGAGAATCAATACAAGATAAGAGCATATTGCGAACTGCTACGAGCAAAAGCCGATTCCAAAAAGTGTTTTGGACAAGAAGAAAAGTAAAGACCGAGACGAGTTGCATAAGTCCTTAAGTGATAAAGTCCAGGCACGACTTAAGACCAAACTCTGAGGGATTTAAGGAAGGCGATCTAGTTATGCTAGCTTTGTTATAATTTAAACCAAACATAAGAGTGTTTCTATTTTGTACACATTCCGGCGATACGAACTTGTATAACAGTTTTCCGTGGACTGAATTATCGTAACAATATATACATTTATTGAATAATGAAAACTGTATATGTTATACAATAAATAATACGTACACCTTAATATAAATTTTTTGTGTGTGTGACTGGTCATAACTTTGATCAGATCAATCGGAAATTCATACTGTTTATTTCAAAATATTATCTGAAGTATTCTCAATGATATACAAAAGAAATGTAATTGAAAACTCAAATCTGTAAAATGTTAAAGACCAAAATATGTAAAAACACGAAAATTACCAAATATTTAAATTACGTGTAACCGCTGTAGCTCAATGATTAGTGCGTTGGACTGCGAGCCGAAAGGTCCCCGGTTAAAGCCTGGACTGAGGCTAACAGTATCTTTTCATAAAAACATTTTTCTATACCGCGCCACCTCCCGGCAGTAAATGGCAAACCTACGAAAGTAAAACTTTGCATATGAAAAGCTCTAACCCGCCGTTCGAATTCGGCAATATACAGTCGGTCCCACCACTTTGATTACAAATATAACACGCACAGCTCAAACTGGTGAGAGAGCTCGGCCTAAGTTCTTATAGGACTATAGTGCCAAACTATTATTAATAATAATAACTATATTTATAACTATTATTATAATAACTCAAAAACATGCTCAAAATACAACTCAAAAATAGCTGAGTATGAGTCGTGATTAGAATCTAAAATTCCATCGGAAAATCACATTAAGATCGTGGATAAGAACAAAAGGTTGTCTAGTGTAATCAATAAAATAGTTAAAAAACACTAAAAACAAACCAAAAATTTATTTCCTTTATCATTTTTCATACAAAATATATGTAGATATTTACGGTTACCCAGGTACCCCTATCAGGAGGGTAAGGACTATTTACTTTAGGCGGTTCCACAACCGACCCAAATATACATAAACCCCTTTGCCAGCAAAATATTAAATTTTGCGTGTGTTTTGGTTTTTGTATTCAATTAACCGCTAGAAGTGATCGAAGAAAACAACAAAACAGATGCATAGTCAGAGGGCACGACGTACGACACTAGCAAAACAAACAGAAAAAAGAAACAAACAGCTTTGTCAATTTTTCCCTTGAAGTTGCGTGTATTCGATTTACCGCTATACAAGTGGTCGAATAAAAGAATAACAAAACACATAGACAGGTCAATCATGAGCCCCGTATTTTCATTCGGATTTATCTGTCATATAATCCGAATCGAATTCGAAGTTCGGAAATATAGCATCACAGGTTCCGTCGGAACGTTTTTTTTTCACTTTTTCACGAATGCATTTTGTGTCGGAATGTAATTCTTTGTGTGAAAAAATCTTTTGCTTTGCATTAATTAATGAATTTCTACTGATACCGCAGAATCATTTGCTGTTTTTGTTTTAAGTCCGTGGTGTTGGAGACGCCCGTCAGCTACCTACTTATACACAGGCTCGTGCGCACGGGGGGGAGGGGTTTTGGTGGTTCAAACCCCCCAGGAGCATTAAAAAAATAAAACTTAATTAAATTAAAGCCTAAAAATGTATATGATTGTAAATTATAATTTTAAAATATCACACGCGCAGAACAAAAGTGGTTTAAACAATATCTTAGAATAAAAAATTGATCGAAATGTTTAGAGTAAAATCGAAACAATATTTTATATAAGCAAAAAAGATAAAAGAAGATCAGAGCAAAAAAGTGAAAAAGTTGTATCTCCTTTTTGCTTGACTTTTTCTTTACTCATTCTTATTCTTACCCAATTTTATTGATGTTAAAACGTATTGAGGAAATTAAAAATTGCTATTCTAATAGAAGGTAATATTTATTCAAAAATATATACTTTAAGAAAATGTATACTTTCTTTACAAAAATGTTCATGCATAACATTTTTTAGTTCGACATTTTTTTTTGTTTGGAAGAATATTTACGTTATTATTGTCGAAAAAACATTTTTTCCGAACTAAAAATGATTGGAATTTTCTTTCAATCTTATATTTTTTAAACAATACAATACAAACAATTTATTTTTTAATTTTAGTTAAATATTTTTTTAAACAATTTTATAAAACTTTTTATTTAAGCAATTTTTTTTACATATATTTACATATTTTTTTAATATTTTTTAACAAAAAATACATTTAAAAAATATATAATATCTCTCTTAAAACGTAAAACGAAACAAAAATAAATTTCTCAAAAAAGCGTCAGAAATTCCAACAAACTTCTTTTAGTTTATTTTTATGTTATACAGGTTTTTTTTTTAATATAATTTTTTATTAATAAAAATTTAATAAAATAAGGCCCTAAATCAATAAGGCAACAGAATTGGTGTATATTTGTGTTATGAAATAAGAATCCCTTTTTTTTAGAAAAAATATTAGCATATAGCAAGAAAAAAGAAGAAAAATGAAAATGAAAAAGAAAAAGAAAAAAAAATCATACAAAAGGTTCAACATTGTACACCATTTTTATACATAACTTCTGAACCGGAAGACAAAACTCAACTTTTGGCTGCACACACGTATTTTCTTAAAGTTCGCTAAAAAATAATATAATCGTGTTTCCCAGTTTTTTTGAATCAATTCGTTAAAGGTTTTTTTTTGTGTTTGAAATGCAAGTGCATTGGATGTGTGTTTTATATTGCTTCACTATTGCTGAAGTGGTGTTCAATTGATTAACACGACTTTTGCGATATTTATATTTTTTTTTTAATTTAAAGTACCAAATCTCTTAAACCACTCCATTTGGGAAGCTAAATATCTTAATTTTATGTTGTTTCAACATTCTTCCAAATTTCTTCCAAAATTTGAATTGAAAAAATAGAAATATCCATTGAAAAATAAATTGTAAATATGGGTAATTCCTCATCAAATCGATAGGGTTTTAAATTTGTTTCTTCGATTTTCATGAAATTTAGTTTACACCTTTGAATAGATAAAAAAAATATAAGTTGATTTTTTTTTCGAAATTCGAAAATTACACAAAATTTTCTTTATAGAGGTAACTTCGGAAGCCGTTATCTGGTCAATAACGTTGCAAAGTGGATATTTTTGGTATCTATTATTCTAAGAATTGAATGTAGTTTTTGATTCTGGTTTACAATATTTACTTCTAATTCGGTTTATAATTATTATGTTATTGTTAAATTTTCGAACTCGAATTTCGGCAAAAACAGCTATTTTGATTTGGCTCAATTTAGTTCAAAATGAGTACTTTTATTTATAAATATACTGTCTGAAATTTGTAGAGGTATTTTTCGACATAAGGGAGAAATATTTTTTTGTATATAATATTTTTAATCAATGACAAAATTTTAAAAATGAAATTAATATAAAGACTTTTTGTAAGGTCTTTAAAATTTATTCAAAATTACGTTTGATCATTTCTAATAGATATCAATTTGATAAATTTTATATTAGTTATTAATCCATATTTTTTATAGATTTCTTTTTAGTAAACTTGTTAGTTAAATTTTCAAATTTCACTTTTTCGATTTACGTCACTTATGATTCAGCCAAAAAAAAATCAAAATTACCTTAGTCAATGTTTTAATGGTTTTTGTTAAAAATTTAGAGGTGTTTTGTGCTTTAATAGAGGTATAATTCTTTCTCAAAACACATAATTGCAATTAACAATAAAATAAAAAAATAAACAGAACGTACAGTGCGTTTGATTTTAATGAAAAAAAAGATCATATCGAAAAATAATTGCTCAATTCTTAATGAATTAATGCAATATCGTGCTATTGAGAAGACCCCCGATCTCTTATTAATTCATAATATTTTTTTTATTAAAATCAATCGCACTATACTTTCCTTAGTGGCAGTTATTAAATATTACTTCGTTACATTGTTTATATTTTTTATTGTATTGATTATGTATGTTTTGAGAAAGAATTAAAATAAAATATACCTCTATTAAAGCACAAAACACCTGTAAAATTTTAACAAACAACCATTAAAACATTGACCAAGGTAGTTTTGAAATTTTTTTCAACTGAATCAAAAGTGACGTAAATCGAAATAGTGAAGTTTGAAATTTTAACTAACAAGTTAACTAAAAAAATCTAAAACCAATTGGAAAGGTTAGATCACATGGGATATTTAAAAGTAGGGACATTTTATAATAGGTGTTATTATGATAGTTAGGATTATAAAAATTATAGTCGGTCTATGCGGACTATAAATACCCTACACATATGTGTGGTTACCATTCAAAGTGGTATATTGGTCACCAGGGTATACGAACATTGAAAATAATTACAAACTTTTAATCGCTGAAGAATTTCCATTCATTTCATACCCATATTTACAAATGGGTAGGTGTACCAAATTTCAATTTTTTTTGGGAACCACAAGTCGTTTCGTGGGAAAACATTATTTTCATGTCTTTGAGCACAATGTCAATATATAAAAAAAATGTACCTAAGCGCGTATACAGTAAAATAGATCTGTAGATGTACATTTTATATGAGATATTTGAATATAAGTGGTCGGTTATCAGGTCACAATTAGGGAATACAATACCGGGATTCGGGATCCCGATTATTTTCTAGTCCCGAAAATCCCGGGAATAAAAAGTACTAATAATTACTTAGAGAAATTTGGACATTGCATTATTATACGTTTTAATTAATTCGATTTATTATAATTTTTTTAAAAATAAAAACTGTTATTTTACTGTGTAGACAAATTTTAATATATACAGAAATGCTAAAATTCTAATAAGATTTTACATACATATTAGGAAATAAATTTGAAAATTTTTAGACAATTTTTGAAATATTTTGTTTGTATTTAGGATATCATAATATAAATAGTTTATGGGGGTTTGAACATAGTCAAACTCACAACTGAAATTATAAACTTTTAATCGGTTGTACTTTTAAATATTCGGTCCCTTTACCTAATTTGTGTTCTATTTTTTTTTATAAACATAATGCAACAAAATTATTATTAATTATTATTGCATACTAAATGTTTCTTTTTCGTAACTTTTTGAGAAGAAATCTGATAAAGACTATCTTGTGTATAAAACTCACAATATGTAATTTATTTCGACGAAAAATGGTTAAAATAACAAATTTCAAAATATAGAAAACTACCAGAAGTTCAGTTATTTTTATCGTTAGTTTAGACAATATCTATTATCTTTAAACTAAGTTCCTGTTAATCATTAACTGTGTTCCCGTGGTGTGTGATCTAGAGCCAAATGCTTTAAAAATAACTAAAAAAGTCAAATTATGGGTTAAGTATGGAGTAAAATAAATATTTTTCAAAATTACTTGTATTTTGAACTAATCCCAGGATCCCGGGATCCCGGGATTGAAAAGTGTTCAATCCCGAAATCCCGGGACTACGAAAACAGGTACAAATTGTATTCCCTAGTCACAATAGACCGATCATGCCAATTTTCTTGTTCAATATTCTAAATCTAAAGTTTCATTGCTCTAGCTTTTCTACTTTTTCTTTAATCGTGATTTCAACAGGCTGACAGAAGGACAGACAGGTGTACATCGCTAATTCGACTCAGGAGGTCATTCTGATCAAAAATATATATACTTTTCCATACCGGGGATGCTTTCTTCAAGGTGTTACAAACGGCGTACCAAACTGAATATACCCTTTCACTCTTAGTGTAGGGTATAAATATCCATTTTGCAACGTTATTGACGGCTTTCGAAGTTACCTCAATAAAGAACAATTTTTACTTTTTGAAGCATCATAATTTTGTGAAATTTTCGAATTTCGAAAAAAAATCAACTTATATTTTTATTATCTATTCAAAGGTTGTAATGAAAATCGAAAATTTAATGAAACCGAAGAAAAAAATTTGAAACCCTGTCGATTTGATGTGGAATTAGCCATATATAATTTGAATTTCGAAGTTGAATGAATAAATTTTCACAAAAAAGGCAACAATTTCGCATGTGGCGCTTTTCAGTCAAAATTACTTTACCAATATTATGAAATGTGAGTACAAATTTCAAATGAAATATTTTATATTATCTTTAATATTATCTCAAATTATATAAAATTCGATTATTTTTTCAATTTATTGCTAGTTCTTGTATATGTTTACTTGTCAAAAAACTTATACGTATTTTCATTAATAGAATACTTTTTATTACGATTAAACCAATTTGCTCGGACCCTATCAAGGGTCCGAGCAAGGTCGCCTGCCGATATCGTTTAGACGATAGTCTTACTTAAGCAAAAACGATAGCGTTTTATGACTATCGTTTCAACGACGATCGTTTTTAAGTTACGTAGTGAGAGCCCTGATTTCGAATTTTTGAAGTTACATTTTTGTTCTTTCCGCACGGAACTCATGATAGTTAAAAATTCGTATTCGTAGCGGAGATTCGAATTCGGTTTTTACTGTGACGGGCCTTATGATTGCCCTGAGAATGTATAGACGTTGTTCGACGAAATGCGGTTTTGAAAAACTTTTGATTGTTTTTGTACAACAAGAATTAGTTTGGGACACACAGAGCACAGAAAGAGCTTCTATAACCCCTGAATTGCAGAATTAAATACAAAAATAGAATTTCTTAAAATTTTTAAATTTAAATATATTTTATTGTCTCTAGTGATGTTGGATATCTTGATTAAGTTTAAAATTAGTAAATGCGTTGCGAAATTATAAAAATTATCATTATTTATATAATTCAATTCCAACTATTTTCAAATAAACTTTTTCTTCCAATGAAAACGTAACAATTTTCAATAACATAAGTACAAATTTAGAATATATTTAAATTACAATAATATTAAATAAGCTACAATTATACAGCCTTATTAACAATAAATTTTAAAAAAAGCCAGCGGCTTATAAAATAGCTACATAGTTTTCATATTTTTAGTTCAAAAATTCGAGAATTCTCGTCGACATTCTCAATCTCGTCTCGACTCTTAAATGTAATCACGTTTTCGATATCGTCTCGAATTTCGAGATGAGATCGATCGAGATCTCGAATTTTCTCGTCTCGCCCGCATCACTAGTTGTATCATAATAGAAAGGAAATACAAAAACAAATACAAATAACAAGCACATATTACATATTTTGTATTTTGCAGAAAAATTAAAACAAGTACACTTTTCCTTAAAAAGTAAGAAAATAAATACATCTGGTATCTGGTTTTTAAATTAATGTCCCTGATATATTTCGATTCACCATTACCATGCACAATTTATAAATATTGGAATTTATAGATAATATCATGAACAATATTTTTATGTTCGCTATCCATAATATTTATGCATCATTTCTTTACTATGCATACACACTTCGCTGAAAATTTAATTTTTTTAATCCGCTTCACAATGATTGTTTCAGAATGATTACTAAATTTTTAATGTTAATTTTAAAAAAATTTGTCAAAATTTAAAAAGTCAACTGAAATGATGCCATATTTAAGAAAATCCTCTTGGGTAGAAACACGTACTAAAAAAACAGTTAAAATTACCGAAAGAAATATACCTAGTACAGTCAAAATAAAAAGTTTGCTATTAATAACAAACTCTGAATGCTAAATTTTAGCAAACTTTAAATTGCATTTACAACATACTTTTATTTGCAATAGCGATCTGTTTGCTAGGAATTGTGCCAGTGTCACTGGATTGTGCCAGTGTCACTGGATATCGCTAACATGGACTAGATGACGCCATAGTCACGTCTATAATTCGTAGACTCTTATCCGACCACATTTTTATTTAAAACAGATATTTGTTTTACGTAATAATAATTCACGCATGCAACAGTGAAATATTGAAATGAATGTAAAATCAAATAAGTATATGTATAATATTTTAGCAACCTACTGGTACAGACATTTTATATTGAGTATAGGTAAAAATATTTACTGGCTATGAACACCAATAGATATCTACTCGTCGGGCATTTTTAAAATATTGTTACGAACATTCAGTCTACGGAAAACTGTTCTACTATTTCATTTCGCTGGATTGTGTACAAAATAAAAACGCACTAATATTTGGTTTTAACTAGTATTATTTCAACCAGTATTAATTATAATAATAATATAATAGTTTGGCACTACAGTCCTATAAGAACTTAGGCCGAGCTCTCTCCCCATTTTGAGCTGTGCGTATTATATTTGTACTCAAAGTGGTGGGACCTACAGTTTATTGCCGAATCCGAACGGCGGGAGAGAGCTTTTCATAGGCAATGTTTTTACTCTCGGAGGTTTGCCATTTACTGCCGAGAGGTAGCGCGGTATAGAAAAGATGTTTCTATGAAAAGATGTTGTTAGCCCCAGTCCAGGCTTGAACCGGGGACCTTTCGGCTCGCAGTCCAACGCACTAACCACTGAGCTACCGCGGCTACTATTAATTAACTTTATTTATTTAAATAACAACTTAAAGAATAATCACTTATATCAACTGCTGAACTACTACAATTTATCTTTACAATGTTCACTCACGAGACGCAATAGTTCACTATTAAATCACAACTGAAGTGAAGTACCTCAGTTGCGGCTCCCTTATATACTGCATGCATCAGTTCGACACGTTTCGACAAGCTTCGACTTGTTTCGAGAACCTTCTACTCGTTTCGTGAATGACGCATGCTATTGGCATCTCATTCGCACTCATGTTTTTTAATGTGTTTATCTTCCCTCTCTTTCTCGCACATAGCTTAGTGCGCTGAATGATCTTCCGTCGATTTCTAACACATTGCTTAGTGCGCTGAATTGTCTTGCGTCTCATTTATTATTTTGTTTGCTTGCACTATGGGACTAATTACATCTTTTCGTAACTTTCCCAGTGTGTTTGTTAGGGGATAGGCCTTTCTTCCTTTGTGGGTTATAGAGCAAAACAAGTTCTCCTTCCGTAAATCCCTCTGAATTTGTGCGCAAGTCGTATCTTGCCTTCATCTTATCACTCGCAAATTGTGTACGCTGCCTTACAAACTGATGCACTTCATTCATTTCTTCACTTTTTCTGGAAACATAATTGTGTACAGGAATTCCAGCTGAAGGACTCGCACCAAACTTTAAATCCGCAGGTAATCTTAAGTCTGTTCCAAAAACAATTCTCGCAGGTGAAGCAACTGTGGTGTCATGAACCGCCGTTCGATATGCCATGAGAAACAGTGGTATGTGTGTATCCCAATCTTTTTGATTTTTATCAACCACTTTTCTGAGATACTCTTCCAAAGTCCGATTGAATCTCTCTTCCATGCCATCAGATTGCGGGTGCAATGGCGTTGTTCGTGTTTTGTGTATGTTGAGGACTTTGCATACTTCTTTAAATAAAGCAGACTCAAAATTTCTTCCTGGATCTAAATGCAATTCCAACGGTACTCCCAAACGGCTTACCCAGTTGTTAACTAATGCATCCGCAACTGTTGTGGCTTCTTGATTCGGCATGGAATACACTTCAGGCCACTTGCTGAAGTAGTCAATGACGACAAGCACATACTTATTACCCGCATTGAGAGAGAACTCCGCCTATTCCGTATCCACTTGCATCCGTATCAAGTATAAATTTTTCACCTGGAATTGGATACGCAAGAATTGGTGCCGAGCATAGTAGATCTTTTAATTTTAAAAATGCCCTTTCTTGATCATCGCTCCATTGAAACGCGCGGTTCTTTCTTGTCAACTCATGAAGACAGCTAGCAACATTGGCAAAACCTGGAACAAATCGTCTGTGGTATGTACATAGCCCCAAGAAACTTCGTAGGTCATGTAGATTTTGCGGTCTGGGCCACTCCTTGACAGCAACTATTTTATCCTCTTCGGTATGCACTCTTTTCGTGGTAACTCGATGACCAGATACTTGACTTCTTTCTTGAAAAGTGAGCATTTCTTTGGGCTAAGTTGTAGACCCGCATTTTTTAATCGAAGGAATACTTCCTCTAGATTTCTGAGATGTTCGTTGAAATCCTTTCCCATAACAATTATGTCATCAAGGTATACTAGGCATGTTTTCCAGTGTAAACCTTTTAATACGTGCTCCATTAACCGCTCGAATGTTGCTGGGGCATTGCATAGTCCAAACGGCATTACCAAAAATTGCCATAGTCCATCTCCAGTACTGAATGCGGTGTTTTCTCGTTCTTTCTTATCGATTTATACTTGTCAGTAACCGCTTTGCAAGTCCAACGTTGAAAACCACATAGCATTAGATAGTGTATCCAAGGTGTCATCGATTCTGGGCAGTGGATAACTGTCTTTCTTGGTGACATCATTAAGTTTTCGGTAATCAACGCAGAACCAAGTACTACCGTCTTTCTTTTTCACCAATACTACTGGTGAACTCCATGGAATCTCAGATGGTTCCACCACGCCATTTGTGTGCATTTCTTCAACCAAATGTGATACTTCGTCTCTTTTCGCAAGTGGTACCCTTCTTGGTGCTTGACGAATTGGGTTAGAATCACCAGTGTCTATTCGATGTTTTACAATGGCAGTTCTGCCATCCTTTTGGCCCTTTTCAGAAAATATACACCGATATTTGTCAATTAGCTGTTGCACTTGACTCTTTTCTTTGGCAGTCAAATCCTTCGTCCACTCATTTATAAACTTCTGAGTAGATTGTTTGTTTATTTGCGGTGTGACATAGTCCTTTGATGTATTTAACTCACAATTTATAACCGCTGATGCCTCTTGACACTGGCCTACCACTGTTCCATTTTTGATTAATTTTGACGCGTTTTCCAAATTGAGAACTCTTATAGGTACAATTCTGTCTTTCTCCGCCTCAACAAGTGTTCTTCCTACCACTATGTTACTTTTATACAGCGTTTGCTTCAATAACCCACAACTTGCTTATCCCACAATCTCCATTTAATTTCGCCCAAACAATTGCTTCTGAATTAGGTGGTATTTTTCTAAGCAGTAACTTGTTTAATTTTCGGGCTCTGGTCACAATCAATATTTAGTTGGATCTCCGTGTTGGCGTAATTCAAAATTTTTCTTGTTAAATCAAGTGTGAAACCGTTCTTTATCATGAAGTCCATACCAAGTATTATTTCGTCTACTATTTCTGCCACAATAAAATCATGCTTAACTGTCGTAGTACCAATCGTAATTTTCTTGGTAATCTTTCCTCTGATAGGGGCCTTTTCACCTGTAGCTTTTTGTAGGCTTATTCCTATAAGTGGCTCTACTACGTCCTTAACAAGGTTACTTCTTATTATAGAGTGTGAAGCTCCCGTATCCAATGTTACCATATATGCTGTACAATCAATGACTCCTTCGACAGTTAAATGGAGATTCTGGGGCAATCGGTTATGGGAGTCAGATCGTGCCCCGCAGATCTGACTCGTTTTAGTTTAAAGCTTGATTAAAATTTACGCTATTTTGGACATGATCTTGTCTTTCTTCATGTCTGGGTTCATCTCCAGATTGATTTATTGAGCGCTTGCGTTTTTTATGACAGTCACGTGCCATATGCCCATATGTATCACAGTTGTAACATATACCTTTGAATTGGGTATCTTTGTTGGCTGATGTGTGTTCGATTTTAACGCCTGCTTTAACAGCTTGACACACTACTTCAAATAAATCATCGTTCTCCACATCAATTCTACGCGCCTTTGGAGCTGATCGGCACAACGCATTTGCTGTCTCCTGTGTTAGAGCGATGGTAACCGTTTCCGTAAACGTTATCTTAGGCGCAATCACTGTTGCACGTTTTGTCTCCTGATCGCGTATGCCATCAACAAACGCTTCGATTTTGCACTTTTCTATGAAATCACTCGTTGAATCTGCATACGACAAATGCGCAAGCCTCTCGACGTCCGCTGCATACGCCTGCAAAGTTTTGCCATTTCGTTGCATTCTACCCTTCAGCTCCATTCAGTATATCTGTTTCATGTGATCACTGCCATATTTTCGCTGCAGTACAGCCATAACCGCTAAATAACTGTTTCGATCACTTTCTTTAACAGTCTGCAATACTTCGGCGGCGCCTCCTTTAAGCGACACGATAAGTGCGGCTACGCTGTTCTCATTATTCCATCGATTACTTACAGCCGTGGTCTCAAATTGCAGCTTGAAAATGTTGAACGCTGTGGTTCCATCGTAAATCGGCGATTTTAGCCTCGTACCAGTAACAACATGCTGTGTAGGTCCACTTATCTGTAGTAAACTGACATCTTATTGTATTTTCTGTAGCTTTTTGTCGAAACCATTTTCCAACTTTTCAAATTTGTCATCAATGTCCACTACAATGTCATTTACATGTGCCTCAAGTTCGTTTACTTTGCCATGAAGTGTATTAGAAACTTCCAGAAGCTGCTTAGAATGTTCCAGCATCTGTTGCTCAATTTTTACTTGCTGTTTGTTTGAATTCTCCAGAAGTTTCTGTTCCATTTTGCTGGAATTTTCTTGTAGTTCTGTTTTAAGTTGATTTGAATTTTCTTGAAGTTTCTGTTCCATTCTGGTCGAATTTTCTTGGAGCTGTTTTGAATTTTCTAGAAGTTTCTGTTCATTTTGCTGGAATTTTCTTGAAATTTCTGTTCCATTCTGGTCGAATTTTCTTGGAGTTGTTTTGAATTTTCTAGAAGTTTCTGTTCCATTTTGCTGGCATTTTCTTGAAGCTGTCGTTGTATTGCTCCAAGCAACTGGCTCATATCAAAACTTTGTGACTCTTCTATTTGCTTCGTGTCCACATTTTTCGATGACGCTGTTGCAGCTTCTACTTCAAACTCGTGCTCTGCGAGGTCAATGCCTTGATTCTCTAATTCTTCCATTAGACGCTTTTGTATCTCTACTTTCGTACCAGCAGTTGCAAGATTACGAATCGACAGCTCCTTCTTTAGCTGGTCGACTTTAAGTTGATCGAATATAACCATTTTGTATCACAATCCCACTTCTGACACCAATGTTACGAATATTCAGTCTACGGAAAACTGTTCTACGAGTTCGTATCGCTGGATTGTGTACAAAATATAAACGCACTAATATTTGGTTTTAACTAGTATTAAAAGTCGTTTTAAGGTCTATATGTCTTCTTGGGACACCTAATGGAATCCGAATCGAAGAACATGCCTCCTCTATTCAACGTGCAGGAAACTGTTACGCTACCTCATCGGTTCTTTTTCGTTCTCTTCTATATTGCTATGTCCGGGAACCCACCATATGGTTATCGCATACTGGTGCATGCCAGTCTTTGTAATTTTTTCATTTCCTTAAGAAATGTAATCTTCTTTATTGCTTCCCACCATACAATAGAACCATACGTTAATGTGGGTCTGACGTTCGCTGTGTACATCCAATGGATTATACTTGTCTCATTGTATGTATGTACTCCAGCCTATCACCCCTCCTTGCGGCGCACAGTGATTCAAAATTGAAAAAAACTTTTCAAAATTTTAAAAATCGTCTATATCGATCTGACGTTCGCTGTGTACATCCAATGGATTATACTTGTCTCATTGTATGTATGTACTCCAGCCTATGTACTCCAGCCTATCACCCCTCCTTGCGGCGCACAGTGATTCAAAATTGAAAAAAACTTTTCAAAATTTTAAAAATCGTCTATATCGATTATACACAAATAAACGTTCAATGTGTGATTCAAATTCATGTGATTCGGTATAAAAATTGCAATTGTTTAGTTAAAGTTATTTTTTTTTATTTAGTCTAATATGAACATACATAAGTAATTCGTTTAAAAGGGGCAATATTAAGAGAAAGAAGATAACTCAGATGAAAGAGAAGATGATAAAGAAGACATTGATGAAAATTCCGAGAGTTTCAATCTTTTTTATGGTCCTCATTTTTTAAATATAAAGTTAGTTATTATAATTATTTGCAACATTTAAAAACTGATTTGAAATACTCCTACAATTGGCAACAAAACTGCATAAATATTTTAGGGGCACAAAGCGGAACACTTTAACTTTTAACAATTTACTTTTTATTTTCGAGGCTAACATATATTGTATGCTATCTTATTGTTTCTTTAGACTAGTTCCGTTTATTGTTATATTATAAGTTCTTAAAACATCTATTTATATAATTATCATAAAATAATATAAATAGTATGTCTACATTAGCAGTAATCTTAAAATTAAAACACACTAAAACATACATTTTTTTAATGAAAAAAGTACTTACTTTGAGAGTAAATATCTAAAAATAGTATTTTTTCAAATTCTTGGACGTATTTATGGCCTGGTATGTTTATAAGTGCATTATAATACTATTGCTTGCATTCTAATTTTAAAAAATATTGAATTTTAGCCAGCTTTTTTGACTTTTGGACCAGTGTGCGACGTACCCTAGTTATTGTTGTCCGTGCTTTACTGTGAATTAATTATTCTCTTGTTTAGCATTTTATAGACCCATTGTGGTGTTTTGGTTTCTACCTATTGCTGTTTTTATAGATTCCGTTTTTACGTTGTTAAACGCTCCCACGATATCAAAAAATGTTAGTGCGTGTTCTTTTCCATTGTCGTAACTACCTGTGCGGATTTCCCCTTAAGGGACGCGTGTTGGTAGCTGCATAGGTTGTTATCATTTAGTTGTGATCCAATGTTTTGGTCAATAATTCTCTCCAGCGTTTTAAACATAAATGATGAGAGGTTTATTGGCCTATAGTCCTTTGC
>OX638131.1:62738999-62925150 GCA_951804985.1 Dryomyza anilis
ATTTCATGTCAAGTTTTTTTAACTTCGAAAACCAACGTTGGAATAACATTCATTTCTTCGGCTTTTCCCAATTTGAAAAGTTGACCTCTTAGCTCATTATGGCCCGTGAGAATGCCTGTGAATGGTTTTAAATCCTTTTTATTAAGGATTAGAATTTTTGAAGAGCCATTTAGTGTCTTGGCCCACGCTTGATTCATCTCATGATATTTTATGTATTTGATAGGATTATTATGATGAGCATACCTCGTTTTTAAGAAATTGGAAAGGTCTGCGGGTTATGACTAAAATTGTGTCGATTTCTGATCCATTTCTCGCCAATTCGTCGACTGTTTCGTTTCCCTCAATCTTACAGTGTTCTGGGACCCAAATAATACCCACAGCGTTAACCAGTTAGAGATCAGCAAGGTCCTTTTTGTAAAACCACCCTGGATTTTATCTTGTTTGTGGATATAGCTCTAAAGGCAGCTTGGCTGTCTGAGGAAATTTTAATACACATGTCTACACAGTTAATTAATTGGTTAATGTCTCGGAATTGAGCCATCCCACAAGAATGTTAAGTCGACCCGTTGTGACAGTGGCCTCATATTTAACTTGAATTTGTATTGGACGTATGTTTAGAAAAGTCTCAATGGCTTTGGTCGAATGTCTACGCACCTGAGATGCCGAGACAACACGCCCTTTGCACCCCCAATTGTACACCATACAAGTGACGCATATGTGAGCATTGGTCGCACAACGCTGGTGAAAATCCAGTGGTCCATCTTTGATCGAACTCCCCATATAGGACCAATACATCTTCTGCAGGTTGCCCAAACGGCTAATGGCTTTTGTGGCTCAGCTTGTTATTTGTGCCTTCTATTTAAGTTTAGAATCCAAGATTACTCCAAGGGACTTGACCTGTAAAAGCCAGAATCTGTGGAAGAGGAAAGCTACACTCTCCAAATTATATTGTTACATTTTCACAATATGAGATTGTCATTTAATAAAAATGTGATTGTGTGGCAGCTCTGTATTCTGGCATCGGAATATTTGTAAATTTATTATTTTGAATGCGTTTATAAAATTATAAACATCAAACAAAAAGTGGGAAATATTTTTAGAATTAATATTTTTTATTAATTATTGTGTTTTGCAGGACGATTCAACAACCAGAAGCCTCAACACAGAATAATCTAGTAAAATGAATTGCGTCTCCAAGAATTCATCCGTCGCAACATTTCATTGGCCTGAATTTGCATTTTACAATCAATTTTTTAAACTGCCAATTAAATTGTTTTTTTTTTTTAATTGGAAATTTCGATTCTTATCACCAACAAACTATTGACATTTTCTATTTTAACAATCACAATGTCAAGTTGATAATATTTTGACTATCTGATTATGAGATTTATTTTGAACATCGAGATTGTTACAATATTGTCGGAAATAACAATCAATGGCTGCATTCAGCGACCTCAGCAGTTGCGAAACAGTAAATAATAATAAAATACGAATAAAATATGTTATTTCACTAAAAATAAATTGTTCACTAAATATATAATTTTTTTTATTAAAAATTGAAATTTTCACCGAAAATTCTAGTTTTCACTAAAATTATAATTGTCAGTGAAAATCCAATTTTGGACTTAAAATTCAAATTATCAATTAAAATTCAATTTTAACTAAAATAATATTTTTTCATTTAAAATTCAATTTTGTACTAAATTTTTCACTAAAAAAAAAGCATTTACTATGTTTGGCAATCACATATGACAACAACAGAAACTGATAGTTTCATGTGTTCATGCGTGTTGTTGCTATATGTCTTACGCAGCCGCGTAGAACAATTCACGAACCATTGCTGTCGGTTCTAAATATGAACTACGATAGTAATTCGCAGCAACCGAACAATGACCGGCTACTCGGCTAATGGTTATTTGCAAAAACCCGAACAACGACTGTCGGCTATTTTGCAACAACCGAACAACGACTATCGGTAGTTCTGTTTGACTGCCACAGCCATACACAAAAACCGAACATCAACAGCCGTCGTAACAATGTGAAAATTAAATAGCACAAGCAGCAGCAGTAGTCATTTTTTAAATTTGAATTACTACTGGTGACTCTCATAGTTTTAGTTTTCAGAAATGTGCTACTGGCTACTGCTGCTGTTGTGTTTGAAATAGTCGCAGTCACATCAGTTGCTATTGCAACATTTCATTTTTTTTAGCTTAAATGAAAATTAACAATTGAAATTTGCAAAAACGAATACATATAGTTGTGATTAAGTAAAATAGGGTAAAAGTTTGTTTGAGATTTTAATCAATTAAGATGCAAATTGTATGTCCCAAAACTTTTTACAAAATAATATCAAATAATTATTAATTTTGTGCAAGCGAAAGTTATGTAAATGTTATCAAAAAGAAATTAATTTTTACTCAAAATGATAGCATTTTTATATATTTGTAATTTTAAAAAATAAGCAATATACATGAGTACATTAAAACCAATCTGAAATAATTAAACACTTTAAATTTAAATTATTTAAAATATATATTTATATATATATATATATATATATATATATATATATATATATATATATATATATATATATATATATATATATATAGTTGTGATTAAGTAAAATAGGGTAAAAGTTTGTTTGAAATTTTAATCAATTAAGATGCAAATTGTATGTCCCAAAACTTTTTACAAAATAATATCAAATAATTATTAATTTTGTGCAAGCGAAAGTTATGTAAATGTTATCAAAAAGAAATTAATTTTTACTCAAAATGATAACATTTTTATATATTTGTAATTTAAAAAAATAAGCAATATACATGAGTACATTAAAACCAATCTGAAATAATTAAACACTTAAAATTTAAATTTTTCTTTAAATTTAGATTTAAATTTCCCGGAATGTTTCCCATATTGGGTGTTTTCTTTTGTGTTTTTAGTTATTATTTTTTTTTTTCAATGTTTAGTGAAATATTAAATTTTTATTAAAAAATTGAATTTTTAGTAACAAAGTAAAAAATTGATTTTTATTAGTTAAAAATTTAATTTTTAATGGAAAATTAAATTTTTAGTTATAAATCGAATTTTTAGTAAATGCTTTTTTTTAGTGAAAAATTGATTTTTTTAGTACAAAATTGAATTTTAATTGAAAAAATATTATTTTAGTTAAAATTAAATTTTAATTGATAATTCGAATTTTAAGTGCAAAATTGTATTTTCACTGACAATTATAATTTTAGTGAAAACTAGAATTTTCGGTGAAAATTTCAATTTTTAATAAAAAAAAATATATTATTAGTGAACAATTTATTTTTTAGTGAAATAACATATCTTATTCGTATTTTATTATTATTTACTGTTTCATAGTATTTAATGCATTTAGTATCTAAACATACAAATTTAACTTTTAAATAAATACAACATTAAAAATTATATATTTATTGCCACTAAGCAACACTGAATACGCTCGCGGCGCGCTGCAGCGTCGACTCGATTATGTTATTACATGGCAATCACATATGACAACAACAGAAACTGATAGTTTCATGTGTTCATGCGTGTTGTTACTATATGTCTTACGCAGCCGCGTAGAACAATTCACGAACCATTGCTGTCGGTTCTAAATATGAACTACGACAGTAATTCGCAGCAACCGAACAATGACAGGCTACTCGGCTAATGGTTGTTTGCAAAAACCCGAACAACGACTGTCGGCTATTTTGCAACAACCGAACAACGACTATCGGTAGGTGTGTTTGACTGCCACAGCCATACACAAAAACCGAACATCAACAGCCGTCGTAACAATGTGAAAATTAAATAGCACTAGCAGCAGCAATAGTCATTTTTTAAATTTGAATTACTACTGGTGACTCTCATAGTTTTAGTTTTCAGAAATGTGCTACTGGCTACTGCTGCTGTTGTGTTTGAAATAGTCGCAGTCACAGCAATTGCTATTGCTATTTGCAACATTTCAGTTTTTTTAAACCCTGGACATACAATTAAAAAACTGTTTGTTTTCTTTTTAAAAATAACATTTCAAATTTGAAAATTCAAAAATGCCATTCAAAGCATAAATGAAAATTAACAATTGAAATTTGCAAAATCGAAAATTTTATGTTCATTACTTGTTTGATAATTTGATTGTTGAATCCGACAATAAATTGATAATAATATTTGTGGATCCATTTTAACATGAAATATTTTCAAATTATTGTTGGATTCGACAATAATTTTCTATGTGTGTAGGCAATATTTTACTCTCGTAGGTTGCCATTTCCCGCCGAGAGGTAGCGCGGTATGGAAAAATGTTTCTATGAAAATATGTTGTTAGCCTCAGTCCAGGTTTGAACCTGGGACCTTTCCTATGATATGTGAATATGAAAATTTTCAAGTCAATGATAAGCTACCCTAGTAACACAAAGTAAAGATTTCGTTACGAATTCTTAACATTTTCGTTAGCTTGGCAGTAGGTACGTAACGAACATCTATGTCGATAAATGTAGAGAATTCCCTGTCCCCTGACACAGTTTTTCTATATTTCGATACTTCATTTTTTTTGGTTTCAATGTGTTGGTGTCTGTGCGTGTACATCGATATACAGAATTAGAATACAGAATTCTCTTCATATTTCTACGTACATGATCGTTACGCATCTACGGCAAAAGTAACGAAAGAAGCTAGAATTCGTAACGAAATCTATACTTCTTAGCTAACGAATACGGTGGAAATTCGCAAAGAAATTTATGTGTTTTCCCAAAAAAAATAACGCTTGGTGCTGCTTTATTCGCATTTTTGTTGTTGTTGTACTTTCAAACGAATCAGCGGATTTGTGAAAAATGACAAAAACACAAAAAGCAATATAAGCTAAATGAGGCAACTTTTGAAGCTATTTACCGCTTCAAAAGTGCTTCACACCCCTTATCAAATGCATCTATTTCAGGTTGGGTATCCAAATATACATGGTATTCAAAATACAAAATCCGCGATATGTAAAGCCCAGTTGATCATCAAACATTTTTTAATACATTTTATTGAAAATTTATTTTTTTAGTACAAATATAAGAAAATTTTAATTTTGAATGAACAATCAAATTTTTATTGGGATATTGATTTTTTTTGTGGAAAACAATATTTTATAAAAAAATTATAATTAAAATAAAATAGTTCATATAAAATAGTTTTTAAAGTTATATGTGATTTTTAATTAATAACAATTTTAAAAATTAACTCAATTTAGGACGTGGATTTATTTATGTAAACTCAATCGGTAGAGTGGAATTTATACCGTTTGTTTAATCGAATTCAGATTTTGTAAAAAGATTTATTCTCGATCAAATGGATTTTATATTATTGAAATTTGTAGTATGCATAATTTGATTGTAATGAATGTGAAAAATATTAATTTTAGACCCAAATGAAAAAATGTTAGGGTTTCAATTATATTTATTTAAGTATTTTGTTATTAATAAAGATTATAAAGGTTACATTCAGAGACAACGGTTCCAGTTTTATCGTTATTCGAAACGCCGATTTAATTCGCCAGCATAGTTGATAGTAAATCTTTCGACTGTCTTCGAAATAAAAATTAGTTTAATATAAGACCGTCATTATATTATAATTATTTACTATTTTTAAGTACTTTCTGTATTTCGAATCGAGAGATTACACTGTTCGGCTCAAAATTCTCCCTGTTTTCATTCATATCATTTCTATTTATTTTTAATGTGCTGATTCGAACTGCGTTTTTAGTTTTTTCCTGCATTATTATAAGGTTTTAAAGTATGTTATTTAAAAAGAACGATTGAAATTAATTGATATTTTAAGGAAATAGTACAAAAAGTACCAAAAAAGTGCACATTATTATTAGAACATTAGAAACAGTATGTTTACAAACCCTTGTACTTTATAATTGTTATCATATATTTAGAAATAACAGTAAAATACTGCTATAATTAATATTTTTTTAAAAGAAATAGTGAATTATTTTTATACAGTTGAAATTCAATAAAAAATTTATTTATCTCAAATCAGAAAGGCACCGAAAAGTAATACAATTGTCGAAATGAGTAGAATCTATAGTAATTTTAATATTTTAAAATAATAATAAAACATTTTTTATTAAATAAGATTTTCCGGTGATTTCACAAATTCTTTTTTTTTCAATTTTTAAATTTTAACCGGTTATAACAACCAAATCTTAAACGAGTTGACTTGTTCATGGACAATAACAATTTTAATTTTTATTCAATGTCCGTTCAGTCTTTTTATAAAAAAGTTTTTTTTTAAATGCAGTGAAAAATGCAAAAATAATAAATTGTCTTTTTCTCCGAAACATTACGTATAGGGAAAAAACTAAAAACGCAGTTCGAATCAGCGCATTAAAATAATGTAGAAATGGTATGAATAAAGACAAGAGGAACAAAAATGCTAATTTTGCCGAACAGTGTTATTAGTGGAAAGTGACGTAATTTTTAACAATTATGAATTTGTTAGAAGTCAAAAAGCATGTTTCATTATAATTGACGTCAGTGTTTTAAGATTTTAGTCCATTAAATGTTAGATTTACTTTTTCACGAAATATGTATAAAAACATTGAAAGACTTTTGAATAAACTATTAAAAAATTGATCTACTAGCGTTTTTTGTAATCCCGAAAATCCCGGGATTTAACGATGATCCTGGAATGAGTTTTTCGGGACTGATTTGACTCAAATCCCGGGATCCCGGGATTGACATCCCTACTACACATCATCTTCTCCCTTCTAGAGGAATCCATGAACCCAATATGCCATTGCACTTAAAATTGACTTCCGAATGCTTTGAAAACAATCACTACTTTCAAATCGTATATGAAAAATCTTTAATCTAAATTTAAGATTCATACACTCAAAAAATTACTGGTGTATTGTGTGTAATTATTTAATTATGCAGTACTAGTGTTTTAACTGCATTTTTATTCATTTTGAATAGTTTAACTACTATATAGTACACCCAGAAAAAAATGCTATATAAATAATAGTTTTTTACTATTAAAAGTAGTCAATAGGATAAATTATTATTTTAATCGGAAAATACCATTAAATACTAGAAAATACCATGACATAGCCATTGAGTTTATATGAGAAAATTTATTTTTTGTATACTATTAAATCAATAATTGTCCTATTGACCAATTTTAATGGGATTTGAGGGAATTTTTTTCTGGGTGTAGTTATTTTCATTCCTGCGTTTTATCCGCTCTCAACATAACCAAAATAAAAAGAGTTGTCAAATTAACACTCGAAACTGCAATCATACACCGCATAGTAAGTTTCTCTTTGATTCATTTAATATTAATAGATACATATTTATTTTATGACAATTAATTTATGTAGCTGCAGACAAGAATAACGACGAACCCATCTGGAACATAATGCAGTTTTAAAGCACTATCGGCGACCTTACGTAGGAACGCCTCCTGAATCTCAATGTCTGGATAGTTGAGTGTTCTGTAGTTACTGCTGCTGTAGGTGAGTTAAACAATAATTAGCTGAGCTCCAGGAACTGAAAATACACTATTCTAAGATAATTCTGATGAGCGGTCAAACACGAACGTCTGGCTCCTTCGCATTTGATGCATCTGCGTAACGTGGCTACTTGACGCTCCGCCGGACCAAAAATTGCGTCTAATCAGTTCCGAAAAACTTATCCCGGGATTATCGTTAAATCCCGGGATTTTCGGGATTACAAAAAAAAAGCTAGTAGATCAATTATTAATAGTTTATTCAAAAGTCTTTCAATGTTTTTATACACATTCCGTGAATTAGTAAATCTTACATTTAATGGACTGTAATTTAAAAAAACCCTGGCGTCAATATTAATGAATTACATGCTTTTTGATTTTTAACAAATTCACAATTGATAAAAATTACGACACTTTCGACTAGTAATTATTATAATTATTCGATTCGAAATACAGAAAGTACTTGAAAATAGTAAATAATTATAATACCATGATTTTAAATATCTCATTTTAAACTAATTTTTATTTTCAAGACAGTCGAAAGATTTACTATAAAATATGCTGGCGAATTAGATCCGGGTTTCCAATAGCGATAAAACTGAAACCGTTGTCAATGAATGTAACCTTTATTAACAACAAAATACATAAATAAATATAATTTAATACCCTAACATTTTTTCATTTGGGTCTAAAACTAACCAATTTTCACATTCATTATAATCAAATTGTGCGTACTACAAATTTCAGTCATATAAAATCCATTTGACCGAGAATAAATCTTTTTACAATATCTGAATTCGATTAAACTAACAGTATAAAATCCACTCAAACAATTGAGTCACATAAATAAATACACGGTCCTAAATTGAATAAATTTTAAAATTGTTATTAATTAAAATCACATATAACTTAAAAAAAAAATGTGTCCACTATAAACTATTTTTTTTTTTTATTAAAATTTTTTATAAAATATTGTTTTCCACCAAAAACCAATATGCCAAAAAGTATATGAGAATTTCCATTCATTTGATACCCATATTTACATATGGGTAGGTGTACCGAATTTCGATTTTTTTTTTTTGGTGAACCACAAGTCTTTTCGCCGGAAAACATTATTATCATGTATTTGAGCATGATGTCAATATATATTTGACCAAAAAAGTTTACCTAAGCACGTATACATAAAAATTGATCTTTATATGTAAATTTTATATGAGGTATTTGAACATAAGTGTCGGATCATAGGTCACAATGGACCGATCTGGGCAATTTTTTTGCACAAACAGCGTAGGTATTTAGGTTATAAGTTTTATTTATCTAGCTCTTCAATTCTAAAAGTAGTAGGGATTTCATCAGACAGACAGACAGACAGACAGACGGACAGACGGACATCGCTAAATCGACTCAGGAGGTCAAGCTGATCAAGAATATATATACTTTTCCATACCGGAGATGCTTCCTTCTGGGTGTTACAAACGGCGTACCAAACTGAATATACCCTTTCACTCTTAGTGTAGGGTATAAAAACAACTACAGCATTTAGTCAAATATGACTACATTTTTATTAGGACGGTCAGCAACTAAAATTTAATTAAATTCAACTACATTTTTATTAATTTTTAACGCAGTATTTTTTTTGGGTGTAGCTTTCTCAATAAAAATCGGTACCCAAGTAACACATTGAAAAACTTAGTCCGGATCAATAGATTTACATGTAGCGAATATATATAGATACGTAGAATTAAATCTGTTCTTGACTTAGCACGGAAACCAACCTACAATTCTATGTAGAAAACTCGAAATATTCTCTTCTTATCTGAGTAAAGAATTCTGTAGGGATTTCTGCTTTTATATCGAGAAAAATACTTAGCATTGCTTTATTATTTTTTGTATATAAACAAAACAAAAAAATAAGTGTCATTCATTGTGACAAACATCCTGATTTCTTGGACATTTGCAACAAAAATCTTGAGTTATTTTGACATTTGACTACTATAAAAAAGGAAAATGGCGTACTATTTCCTTACGTCCAATTTGTTCACAACAATTAAGTAAATCCAGTAGTGTAAAAGTGTCAACTTAAATATTACATTTTAAAGGTAAAAGTGAAAAAAATATTCCACAACTATTTTCCTCTTTGTAAGATATTTAATTGATGGTTGCTATAAATAATCGTAAATTTGAAAGATGGTTGCCAGCAATATTTATCGTATTTGTCAGATGTTTGAAAGATGTTTGTCTCAAAGCCGTTCTAAATAATTTGTATATAACTTGATATTTAGGGCTGTGATATTTCTGGTAACCATCTTTGTTTTCTTAGTGCATTCTTTAAAAAGTATAATATATGTTGGAAATTGCATGGATGTCGGAAGTGCACATACTGAGTTGAATCGCGATTTACTGGCCGAAGTGAAATAAAAAGAAACAACAGAATATTTAGAAGAAGATAAATAAGAGAATAGCCATATGCAAAAATACTTATATAAATACTATAAAATAATATTATGTATATACTAAAAAAAGAAATATTAATATTTATTTTTATCGACATTTTAGTTTTAATAAGTTGACGAATCACAACTATATATATATATATATATATATATATATATATATATATATATATATATATATATATATATATATATATATATATATATATATAGTTATATATATAGTTGTGATTCGTCAACTTATTAAAACTAAAATGTCGATAAAAATAAATATTAATATTTCTTTTTTTAGTATATACATAATATTATTTTATAGTATTTATATAAGTATTTTTACATATGGCTATTCTCAAATTTATCTTCTTCTAAATATTCTGTTGTTTCTTTTTATTTCACTTCGGCCAGTAAATCGCGATTTAACTCAGTATGTGCACTATATATATATATATATTTTTTTTTTTTTTTTTTTTGTACAAATTAACCAACGCTCAGGGGATGCCCCATATTCGTGCAATGCACAGTGTTGATCGTAAGAAAGGATTATAGGTTAAAGGGAGGAGGAAAGATGGAGTAGTGTCGGTGGATGTTTGCTTTAAATTTCCCAATATTAAAAATGTCGAGAAAAACAGACGCAGGGAGATTGTTCCACAAACGTATCGTGCGACTGAAGAACGAATTATCTCTGTAATGCGTGGCTCTGTTGAGAACCGAGTGAACTACGAAGGGGTGGGCTAGGTTCGATGCCCAAGTAGAACGAGAAAATTCACGACCTGGTGGAATCAGGCCATGTATTTCCCTCGAACACTTACCATTGTAATACCTATAAAAAAGGCTTACACACCCTACGGTCCTTCGGTGCTCAAGAGAACCAATAGAGGATGAAATATTTTCATCCCCTATTAAATATATTGCACGTTGTTGGATTCGATCCAGGAACTCCAAAGAAGATTTTGAAGCCCCTAGAAACGTACGTAGAAATATGAAGAGAATTCTGTGTTCTAATTCTGTATATCGATGTACACGCACTGACACCAACACATTGAAACCAAAAAAAATAAAGTATCGAAAAATTCAAAAACTGTGCCAGGGGACAGGGAATTCTCTACATTTATCGACATAGATGTTCGTTACGTACCTACTGCCAAGCTAACGAAAATGTTCAGAATTCGTAACGAAATCTTTACTTTGTGTTACTAGGGTAGCTTATCCTTGACTTGAACATTTTCTTATTCACATATCATAAGAAAGGTCCCAGGTTCAAACCTGGACTGGGGCTAACAACATATTTTCATAGAAACATTTTTCCATACCATATCCCAATAAAAATTTGATTGTTCATTCAAAATTAAAATTTTCTTATATTTGTACTAAAAAAAATTAATTTTCAATAAAATGTATTAAAAAATATTTGATGATCACCTGGGGTTTATATATCGCGGATTTTGTATTTTGAATACCATGTATATTTGGTACCCAACCTGAAAACAGATGCATTTGAATATATGAGTTTTTATAAATCCCGGGACTAATCCCGGGATCCCGGGATTAAAATTTTTTAGTCCCGAAATTTCGGGATTGAAAAATGGTCCGGGATTGAAAAATGGTCCGGGATTGATATCCCTAATGTGTAGTGATGATCAAAAATTTCATGTTCTTGCATTTTTTGTCAGAACTAGAGCAAGATAAGAAAAGCAAGACTCTTGCGATTTTTTATCATTTTAATGATTCAGAATTCATTATATTACTAAATATTGAACAACAAGTAACAATGGAAAGCGTGGAAAATATTTATGAACGTGAACATTAATGAAGATGTGTGTTTTTATTTATTTTTGTTTTTCAAGGCTAAAGAATAAATATTAGCATCTTAAAAATAAGGGGTGTGAAGCACTTTTGAAGCGGTAAATAGCTTCAAAAGTCGTCTCATTTAGCTGATATTGCTTTTTGTGTTTTTGTTATTTTTCACAAATCCACTGATTCGTTTGAAAGTGCAACAACAACAAAAATGCGAATAAGGCAGCATCCAAGCTTTTGATAGAATTGTTGGCGTGACTTTTTTGTACGACAACTAGGCAACAACAACGAGTTTCCTTTGAGTTTTCTACTTACATTCATGTTTTCTAGATACATACATGTATTGTGGTGCCATGCGACTGTCTGTTGTCATGCGATGATACAGAATAGCAACGAAGAGTTGTCATTGTGAAAGTGTGTATACGCATCGTAATTCGTTATTTTTGTATTCTCTTCTTTCTGTTAGTGTTCGCTATGTAGCGTTTGAGTATGTGTTCGCAAAGATAAATGTTACCCTGTGTTCTCTTGACATACGGTACGTGAAGCATACGGATTTTTTAATCTCTGACGAAAACAGAAATATGCCTATACGAAATATTCCTTATATTTATTATGAACGTATATGTTCATTTTATTATGGCCTTGAGATTTTGAATTGTGTCACTTGATTTATACAATTATTTTTTATTAGTTAATTTTTTGGTTAAAATATAATTCAAATTTTTATGTTATTGGATTTTTTTTGTTACACGCAATAATAGTTTTTCTGTTAAATTAAACAGTTTTTCTCTACAGTTCTTTAAGAACTCAGGCCGAGCTCTCTCATCATTTTGAACTCTGCGTGTTATATTTGTACCCAAAGTGGTGGGACCTACAGTTTATTGCCGAATCCGAACGGCGGGTGAGAGCTTTTCATAGGCAAGGTTTTACTCTCGTAGGTTTGCCATTTACTGACGAGAGGTAGCGCGGTATAGAAAAATGTTTCTATGAAAAGATGTTGTTAGCCCCTGTCCAGGCTTGAACCTTTCGGCTCGCAGTCCAACGCACTAACCACTGAGCTACCGCAGCTACAACAGCTATTATCAAAAAATACTCCATATTAAATCAATAGGACAACTTATTGATTTTATGGTATTTTTAATATGAATTCTAAACAAATCATACTATTAAATTTAATATTATATTCACATTCATTTTTAATAATGTATCTCATTGAATATACTATTGTTACGAAAATTCAGTCTACGGAAAACTATTCTACGAGTTCGTATCGCTACAAAATAAAAACACACTAATATTTGGTTTTAACTATATTTATACAATTTAGCTTAACAATGTTCACTCACGAGACGCACTAGTTCACTATCAAATCACAACTGAAGTGTTGTACCTTTGATGCGGCTCCCTTATATACTGCATGCATCAGTTCGACACGTTTCGACAATCTTTGACTTGTTTCGAGAACCTTCTACTCGTTTCGTGAATGACGCATGCTATTGGCATCTCATTCGCACTCATGTGTTTTAATGCGGTGATCTTCCATCTCTTTCTCACACACTGCCTCAGTGCGCTGAATGATCTTCCGTCTCTTTCTAACACATTGCTTAGTGCGCTGAATTGTCTTGTGTTTCATTAATTATTGTTGATTGCTTGCACTATGGGGCAAATTACATCTTTTCGAAACACTATTAAATTATTGTTTACGCCAAACCGCATGCAGTGTAAACACTGCATTATTAATTTAGTACATTTCGTGACATGTCAAACGTCAAGAGGTGAATTTAATCACTTCCTTTCAACGCTCCTTCTTTGAGGTTCTCGGGGCTGCAATAGCGCAGTGCTCGGTCTCCTTGCTGCCACCCACCGAAGGAAGAACATCAAAATAAGAACTACGTTCCTTATTATCTATCTATTATATATCTTATTATATATATTGGATTTCCTTTCTTTGATTTCCAATCATATTTTGTATTATTATACATTTCCTAAATTTATATGGCAAACACTTTGGTTTGTCCCTAAGTAGAAAATATATTTGGTCAAATAAATAGATAAGAAAAACCATAAATTTCTGCATTTTTAATTAATTTTGAATTTTGGAAAATACGTCTTTTTGCGTAAACAATTATTAAATAATTAAAATAATGGTGTACATAATTTAATCAATTATTTAATAGTATCGCTCACATTAAATCAATATTAGTATATATAAGTATTTTTTTAATAGTATTATGGTACGTTATGAGAATAATAAGACGTCTTATTAATTTTAAATAGTATTTCCTATGATGATACTATAAATTTAATAGTTTTTCAACTATATTAATAATAGGATAAATCGCATTCACAATTTTCAATAGTAAAATTCTATTGAAACAATATGATTTCTTATTGTTTTTAAAAGATTTTTTTCTGAGTGTAGTAAAATAATTTATTTTTTGTTGATGAAATTGAAAATAAGTAACTTAAATACAATGAGTGTTCAAATTCTATTCGTTTACATAATTAATACGCAGTTTAAGATATTTGTCGTCGATCTTTGATTTAAAATTTAAAAAGTAAAATTTAGCAAGATTCTTGCAAGCAAGAGCAAGAAAGGTATTGCAAGAAAAAGACCAAGAACAAGATCATACGTACCTATGCTAGAACAACAGCAAGACTTAGAGTGCAAGAACAATACCAAGAACAAGATTACCATTTCTTGTCTTGTTCTTGCAAATGATCATCACTAATGATGTGTCCTCGAGAAAAGAATATCAATATCGTCTCTGTAGCAGACAGCATGCATAATTATTTATTTTTAAACATAAACTATGTCTTTAATATTTCAATTGTGTCGATGGCTCTAGTGCACTGGAATCCCTGTAGCTCAGACAAGACAATGGAAAACCTCCAAACCAAAGCTTTGTCTTGAAAAATCTTCTCACTCTTCCCCTACTTGCATGACTTGCGGCAACAAAATGTTTTAGTTTTTAAATATTATTATCTATTTTAAACCAAGGATTGAAACCGTAACCGAAACTGATATACGAAAATCAGAAATAAACCGTTATCCAAAACCGATATAAACGGCTTCGGTTTTATACCGGTTTAAAACGGTTTTTAAAAAAGTATAAAAAGATACAGAAAAACATATTTTATTTAATATAGAAAAATTTAAGTAAAGTGTCATTTAATAAAATTTGGAGTTCCCAAAATAAACATTTTTGGTTGTACAAAAATTCACATGTTGTTTTGTGAGAAACGATATTTCCAAAACAACGGTATTTGGTCTAAAATTTGTATTTTGTTTCATTAATCGAATTAACAACAAAACACAAAGCTAAATTTTTATGTTAAAAAATTATTCAAATTTTAATAATATTGGTTTTTTTATTTATTTTATTAGTAAAATATATAGGCGAGCTTGGGGTGAAGTGGGAAAAGTTTTGAAAAGTTCATTTGAATATTTTTTAAATTCTTTTAAAGGATCTATTCAATAGAATACCATTTATAAGTCTTTTAATAAATTTTTGAGTGATTTTTCAAAACAGCTCAATTTCGGACATAAAGAAAACAATAGTAATGCAAGAAAAAATTTGAAAAAAGTTTCAAATTATTAACATCTCGGTAACTATTTAAGGAAATACGAAAAATTAAGTGCAAGTTCGACAAGTTTAAACACTGACACCAATTGCGAAATATCAGAATTGTTGGCAATCGCTGCTTTGATTATTTTAACATAGATAGCTTTGCAAGCTTACCAGAAAGAGTTGTGTTCTATGCAAAGCTTAGCGCTTTGCCAAATTATTATCATTATTGCCAACGTGAATCGTTGGGACAATGCTATGAACATGTTGCTATACAACATGAGTACAACATGATATAAAAACATGATGCGCTCAACATATGTACAGCAACATCCAAAACTGAATGAATAGTGAAGAACCATAAAGAAAAGAAAAATGTATGCGCTAATTCACAACATTCCTCCCCCCTTATGGAAAATAAAATAATATTAATATTAGGATTAATGATAATTTTTTACAAAATGTCTTAAATATATAGAAATGGTGTTTTCTAGAGTTAATATTAAGATTAATAATGATAATATATTTATTTTAATATGGTGATAATAAATATAATATGTTATTTTATCTTAAGTTATCTATAAAAATATGTTTGAATAATTAAATGGGTTTCAATAATACTAATGATAATAATTTTTTTTAGATAGATTTCTTCTTTTTTATATATATATATATATTTTTTTCTTCTTTTTTTATATATAGTTATTTTATGTTTTTTTTTTATTATTATTATTATTTTTTTTTTTTTTTTTGTATATATATTTTTTATTTTTGTGTTTGGTATATATATATTTTTTTTAATATCTTCCGTTTTATTTATGTGGAATTTGCTAATGGTGTTATCTTCAGTAGAAGTCGTCATGTTGATACGCTGGACTCTTAGTAGGTCCTGAGAGTTTTGGTCCCGTTGACTTGGTTGACGATTTGTTCGAGATGAGTGTTCTTTTCTGCGATCTTGTCAAACATTTTGAAAACACCTTGGTGCTCATGTCACTTTATGTAGCCTATAGATTTCTGAATTGTTGATATCAGAAAACCGCTAGGCATCTGCTTCACTATTTTTTTGTGGAACATCTTGGTGCTCATGTCGTTTTCTTTAGAATATTATAGATTTCTGAATTGATGTACACGCACTGACACCAACACATTGAAACCAAAAAAAATAAAGTATCGAAAAATTCAAAAACTGTGCCAGGGGACAGGGAATTCTCTACATTTATCGACATAGATGTTCGTTACGTACCTACTGCCAAGCTAACGAAAATGTTCAGAATTCGTAACGAAATCTTTACTTTGTGTTACTAGGGTAGCTTATCCTTGACTTGAACATTTTCTTATTCACATATCATAAGAAAGGTCCCAGGTTCAAACCTGGACTGGGGCTAACAACATATTTTCATAGAAACATTTTTCCATACCATATCCCAATAAAAATTTGATTGTTCATTCAAAATTAAAATTTTCTTATATTTGTACTAAAAAAAATTAATTTTCAATAAAATGTATTAAAAAATATTTGATGATCACCTGGGGTTTATATATCGCGGATTTTGTATTTTGAATACCATGTATATTTGGTACCCAACCTGAAAACAGATGCATTTGAATATATGAGTTTTTATAAATCCCGGGACTAATCCCGGGATCCCGGGATTAAAATTTTTTAGTCCCGAAATTTCGGGATTGAAAAATGGTCCGGGATTGAAAAATGGTCCGGGATTGATATCCCTAATGTGTAGTGATGATCAAAAATTTCATGTTCTTGCATTTTTTGTCAGAACTAGAGCAAGATAAGAAAAGCAAGACTCTTGCGATTTTTTATCATTTTAATGATTCAGAATTCATTATATTACTAAATATTGAACAACAAGTAACAATGGAAAGCGTGGAAAATATTTATGAACGTGAACATTAATGAAGATGTGTGTTTTTATTTATTTTTGTTTTTCAAGGCTAAAGAATAAATATTAGCATCTTAAAAATAAGGGGTGTGAAGCACTTTTGAAGCGGTAAATAGCTTCAAAAGTCGTCTCATTTAGCTGATATTGCTTTTTGTGTTTTTGTTATTTTTCACAAATCCACTGATTCGTTTGAAAGTGCAACAACAACAAAAATGCGAATAAGGCAGCATCCAAGCTTTTGATAGAATTGTTGGCGTGACTTTTTTGTACGACAACTAGGCAACAACAACGAGTTTCCTTTGAGTTTTCTACTTACATTCATGTTTTCTAGATACATACATGTATTGTGGTGCCATGCGACTGTCTGTTGTCATGCGATGATACAGAATAGCAACGAAGAGTTGTCATTGTGAAAGTGTGTATACGCATCGTAATTCGTTATTTTTGTATTCTCTTCTTTCTGTTAGTGTTCGCTATGTAGCGTTTGAGTATGTGTTCGCAAAGATAAATGTTACCCTGTGTTCTCTTGACATACGGTACGTGAAGCATACGGATTTTTTAATCTCTGACGAAAACAGAAATATGCCTATACGAAATATTCCTTATATTTATTATGAACGTATATGTTCATTTTATTATGGCCTTGAGATTTTGAATTGTGTCACTTGATTTATACAATTATTTTTTATTAGTTAATTTTTTGGTTAAAATATAATTCAAATTTTTATGTTATTGGATTTTTTTTGTTACACGCAATAATAGTTTTTCTGTTAAATTAAACAGTTTTTCTCTACAGTTCTTTAAGAACTCAGGCCGAGCTCTCTCATCATTTTGAACTGTGCGTGTTATATTTGTACCCAAAGTGGTGGGACCTACAGTTTATTGCCGAATCCGAACGGCGGGTGAGAGCTTTTCATAGGCAAGGTTTTACTCTCGTAGGTTTGCCATTTACTGACGAGAGGTAGCGCGGTATAGAAAAATGTTTCTATGAAAAGATGTTGTTAGCCCCTGTCCAGGCTTGAACCTTTCGGCTCGCAGTCCAACGCACTAACCACTGAGCTACCGCAGCTACAACAGCTATTATCAAAAAATACTCCATATTAAATCAATAGGACAACTTATTGATTTTATGGTATTTTTAATATGAATTCTAAACAAATCATACTATTAAATTTAATATTATATTCACATTCATTTTTAATAATGTATCTCATTGAATATACTATTGTTACGAAAATTCAGTCTACGGAAAACTATTCTACGAGTTCGTATCGCTACAAAATAAAAACACACTAATATTTGGTTTTAACTATATTTATACAATTTAGCTTAACAATGTTCACTCACGAGACGCACTAGTTCACTATCAAATCACAACTGAAGTGTTGTACCTTTGATGCGGCTCCCTTATATACTGCATGCATCAGTTCGACACGTTTCGACAATCTTTGACTTGTTTCGAGAACCTTCTACTCGTTTCGTGAATGACGCATGCTATTGGCATCTCATTCGCACTCATGTGTTTTAATGCGGTGATCTTCCATCTCTTTCTCACACACTGCCTCAGTGCGCTGAATGATCTTCCGTCTCTTTCTAACACATTGCTTAGTGCGCTGAATTGTCTTGTGTTTCATTAATTATTGTTGATTGCTTGCACTATGGGGCAAATTACATCTTTTCGTAACACTATTAAATTATTGTTTACGCCAAACCGCATGCAGTGTAAACACTGCATTATTAATTTAGTACATTTCGTGACATGTCAAACGTCAAGAGGTGAATTTAATCACTTCCTTTCAACCCTCCTTCTTTGAGGTTCTCGGGGCTGCAATAGCGCAGTGCTCGGTCTCCTTGCTGCCACCCACCGAAGGAAGAACATCAAAATAAGAACTACGTTCCCGCATAATAAATTAATACTATATCTTATTATATATATTGGATTTCCTTTCTTTGATTTCCAATCATATTTTGTATTATTATACATTTCCTAAATTTATATGGCAAACACTTTGGTTTGTCCCTAAGTAGAAAATATATTTGGTCAAATAAATAGATAAGAAAAACCATAAATTTCTGCATTTTTAATTAATTTTGAATTTTGGAAAATACGTCTTTTTGCGTAAACAATTATTAAATAATTAAAATAATGGTGTACATAATTTAATCAATTATTTAATAGTATCGCTCACATTAAATCAATATTAGTATATATAAGTATTTTTTTAATAGTATTATGGTACGTTATGAGAATAATAAGACGTCTTATTAATTTTAAATAGTATTTCCTATGATGATACTATAAATTTAATAGTTTTTCAACTATATTAATAATAGGATAAATCGCATTCACAATTTTCAATAGTAAAATTCTATTCCTTATTGTTTTTAAAAGATTTTTTTCTGAGTGTAGTAAAATAATTTATTTTTTGTTGATGAAATTGAAAATAAGTAACTTAAATACAATGAGTGTTCAAATTCTATTCGTTTACATAATTAATACGCAGTTTAAGATATTTGTCGTCGATCTTTTATTTAAAATTTAAAAAGTAAAATTTAGCAAGATTCTTGCAAGCAAGAGCAAGAAAGGTATTGCAAGAAAAAGACCAAGAACAAGATCATACGTACCTATGCTAGAACAACAGCAAGACTTAGAGAACAATACCAAGAACAAGATTACCATTTCTTGTCTTGTTCTTGCAAATGATCATCACTAATGATGTGTCCTCGAGAAAAGAATATCAATATCGTCTCTGTAGCAGACAGCATGCATAATTATTTATTTTTAAACATAAACTATGTCTTTAATATTTCAATTGTGTCGATGGCTCTAGTGCACTGGAATCCCTGTAGCTCAGACAAGACAATGGAAAACCTCCAAACCAAAGCTTTGTCTTGAAAAATCTTCTCACTCTTCCCCTACTTGCATGACTTGCGGCAACAAAATGTTTTAGTTTTTAAATATTATTATCTATTTTAAACCAAGGATTGAAACCGTAACCGAAACTGATATACGAAAATCAGAAATAAACCGTTATCCAAAACCGATATAAACGGCTTCGGTTTTATACCGGTTTAAAACGGTTTTTAAAAAAGTATAAAAAGATACAGAAAAACATATTTTATTTTATATAGAAAAATTTAAGTAAAGTGTCATTTAATAAAATTTGGAGTTCCCAAAATAAACATTTTTGGTTGTACAAAAATTCACATGTTGTTTTGTGAGAAACGATATTTCCAAAACAACGGTATTTGGTCTAAAATTTGTTTTTTGTTTCATTAATCGAATTAACAACAAAACACCAAGCTAAATTTTTATGTTAAAAAATTATTCAAATTTTAATAATATTGGTTTTTTTATTTATTTTATTAGTAAAATATATAGGCGAGCTTGGGGTGAAGTGGGAAAAGTTTTGAAAAGTTCATTTGAATATTTTTTAAATTCTTTTAAAGGATCTATTCAATAGAATACCATTTATAAGTCTTTTAATAAATTTTTGAGTGATTTTTCAAAACAGCTCAATTTCGGACATAAAGAAAACAATAGTAATGCAAGAAAAAATTTGAAAAAAGTTTCAAATTATTAACATCTCGGTAACTATTTAAGGAAATACGAAAAATTAAGTGCAAGTTCGTCAAGTTTAAACACTGACACCAATTGCGAAATATCAGAATTGTTGGCAATCGCTGCTTTGATTATTTTAACATAGATAGCTTTGCAAGCTTACCAGAAAGAGTTGTGTTCTATGCAAAGCTTAGCGCTTTGCCAAATTATTATCATTGTTGCCAACGTGAATCGTTGGGACAATGCTATGAACATGTTGCTATACAACATGAGTACAACATGATATAAAAACATGATGCGCTCAACATATGTACAGCAACATCCAAAACTGAATGAATAGTGAAGAACCATAAAGAAAAGAAAAATGTATGCGCTAATTCACAACATTCCTCCCCCCTTATGGAAAAAAAATAATATTAATATTAGGATTAATGATAATTTTTTACAAAATGTCTTAAATATATAGAAATGGTGTTTTCTAGAGTTAATATTAAGATTAATAATGATAATATATTTATTTTAATATGGTGATAATAAATATAATATGTTATTTTATCTTAAGTTATCTATAAAAATATGTTTGAATAATTAAATGGGTTTCAATAATACTAATGATAATAATTTTTTTTAGATAGATTTCTTCTTTTTTATATATATATATTTTTTTCTTCTTTTTTTATATATAGTTATTTTATGTTTTTTTTTTTATTATTATTATTATTTTTTTTTTTTTGTTGTATATATATTTTTTATTTTTGTGTTTGGTATATATATATTTTTTTTAATATCTTCCGTTTTATTTATGTGGAATTTGCTAATGGTGTTATCTTCAGTAGAAGTCGTCATGTTGATACGCTGGACTCTTAGTAGGTCCTGAGAGTTTTGGTCCCGTTGACTTGGTTGACGATTTGTTCGAGATGAGTGTTCTTTTCTGCGATCTTGTCAAACATTTTGAAAACACCTTGGTGCTCATGTCACTTTATGTAGCCTATAGATTTCTGAATTGTTGATATCAGAAAACCGCTAGGCATCTGCTTCACTATTTTTTTGTGGAACATCTTGGTGCTCATGTCGTTTTCTTTAGAATATTATAGATTTCTGAATTGTTGATATCAGAAAATCGTTACTGCATCGCTTCTTTTCTATGTGCGATGGAAGACATAATAATTTGACTTTTTATATACATTTTCAAGATCAATATTGAATATTGTTTTCTGCATCTTGTTTCTGGCAGTTGTAGTTTTTTGATTAAAATGCAATCACTGAAATCTACTTGTGCTTGGTATAACAACAAGTTTGCTCCTAGTGCATCCTTCTACGTCTTCAAATATGCTGCCACTCTGCTTCATTTCTTCGTTTTTCTTTATTTGAATCTGGTGGACCTTCGCTTCACTTCTTCTTCTTGTTGATAACACCCAGAGCTCTTTCCACATGTCCCCATTAACGTCCCAAGACCCCAACGATTATCTATGCGTCTTCTGAGTATCCAGCACTGTTGGTCACTCTAAATAACAATTTTTTGTGCACTCGGATATTTTAAATTTACATGAATATTTTACAAACAAGTAATTTAATTTTGTTTTTAAACTCTTCCAAATGTGTGGTGTGGTACTAACTTATATAAACTTAATATAATTTTCGTAAATTATATAATGGTTTATGAACATTCGTCACAAGAAAAAAATTGATCTAAAGATATTTAAATTACTTGAAATAAAGTATGGTACATTATTTGAACTATTACTATTTAGTGTGGTACTAGTTTATCTAAACTTAGTGTCATGTAAAGTATAGTTGTTTATGTATGCAATAACATTGAAATTAAATGTTGTTCGTAAGTGTTTAACTTATTTGAAACACAGTTATTTAGTGTAGCACTAGCTTAAGTGTAATTTTAGTGCATTATGTCCTTAGAACAATGGCTAAGATCGTCGTCTTATATGCGGAGGTACTCAATGCACCAGACTCAATCCCCCTTCAATGCGCAAAATTAAAAAAAAATATATTTCATATAATTTTATTTTTTTATTTCATATTTTTTTTTTTTATATAAATATATATGTATATAGAATATATTGTACATTAAATATATTGTATATACATATATTTATTATTTTAAATCTTCTCAAAAATTGTTGAAATTATTAACTGTGTTAATTTAGTTTAAAAATTTATTAAATTTCCAATACAAATTTAAATTTCCAAAACAAAATAAAATGTTAGATAAAAATTAAAATAAATTAATTAATTTTTTTTTTAAATTTTAATTTATTAAAAAAAATTAATAGTTAATATCTGTTGTTTATATATTTTGTCTCTTATTTTTTTTCTCTTATTTTTTTCTCTTATTTTTTTCTTTATATTTTTTTCATCTCTTCTTATTTTCTTCTTCTTTTTTTCTCTCTTCTTATTTTCTTCTTCTTTTTTTTCTCTTCTTATTTTCTTACTTTTTTTTTTCTTCTCTTTAATTAAAATTTTCATACCTCCTTCTTTTTTTTAATTAAAAATTTCTCATTTTTTTAAATTTTAGTTCCCTTTTTTTTCATATATATTTTTTTATCTCTTTTTTAATTCTTTAAAAATTTAATTGTTAATATTATTTTTTTTTGTCTTCTTTTTTTCTTTTTAATAAAAATTTGTATCCCAATTTTTTTTTTTAATTTTAATTCCTCAAGTTTTTTTTTCATACTAATATGTTTCCTCATTTTTTTTTTTCGATTCAATAATTAAAACTTTTTTTTTTAATTTTAACTGTACTAAATATTTATATATCTCTCTTTTTTAATTTTAATACTAAATGATATTTTTCTTCTTCTTTAAGAAATTTAAATTATTATAAGTAAGTTCTTCAAATTCATTTAAAGTTTATTTGTTATATTCAAACATATTCAAATTGAATTATAATAATATGCAAAAGTACCTATAATTTCTCTGCATGAAAATAAATATAATTAGAGTTGCGATTTATTATCTAAACATGTTTAATATTTTATTATATTATTTTTGTGTACTTATATAAGTCACATTATATGAAACTTCCTACTGGCATGACGGTAAAATTAAATTATATTTATTTGCATTGTTTATGGTATCAAAAAAAAACTGCAAGATCTGCATTTATTTATCAGCTATTAACGCTTGCTTAGTGTATGATATACATACGTTCGTACAAATTGCATATGTGCTTCAGCATGAAACACTTGGGGGAATGACCCTTTTCAAGGTTTGATAGATTGCGCTATTAATATAGATCAGTAATGCAATTGTTGGTTTTGCATTATCTTGAATTCGACAATTTTCTGACTAACATTGATTTAATTTTAAATTAATCCAATTGGTTGCATGTGCTTAATTTATTTCTTTTCTCAATTGATGATTAACTAACCTTAAAATTATAAGTTCTTTTCCTAAAATAGTTATATATATATATATATTTGTATTTCTTATTACTAAATTATTATTTTTAATATGTCCTATCTCTTTTTTTTATTACTATAATTTTTCCTTTGTTTTTTACTTACTGTTTTCCTAAACTATTTATATTTATTTTTTCCTCCAAATGACGAAGTATGTAATGTTTTATTTAATGATTACCCTTTATCTTATGGTTAGATTTATTTTGTCTAACATAATGTTGCAATCTACGAGTTTACTTGTCAACGCATAGCTAATTGGTTTTATATTTTTACTTCCATGGGTTCTATTTAAGGGTAATATTATAATATTTTAAGTTTTAACGGCATACACTATTTGTGATATGCCTTTAACAAATTATTGTGAATTTTCTTATCTTTGTTTTTGATCAATATCGTCGTGTTCACTGGCCCACTTCCCTCTACGACCACGTAGGGTCCCTTCCAAATTGGAGAGAACTTATTCTTCCTAGTTTAGTTTTTCATTAAAACCATGTCGTGTGGTTTGAATTGTATAGGGTTGAGGTTCTTGTCGTATTGTTTTTTTGACACCTCCTTGGCCCTACATTGATTTTGCCTGACGATCTCGTGTGATCGCTGTATTTGGTACTTTAGTACCATATTGTAGTCTTCTGCGTTATATAAAGGTGAACATTTACGCTTTAAATTCGTAGGCATGTCGAAGTCAAACCCGTACAAAGTACGGAATGGTGTTTGACCCGTCGACGTATGCACCGCACTCAAAAGAAAATCTACCATTAAGTACTTTATGGTACGACCATTGGATCTTATGGTTCATGAATTAATAGTTTTTTCTTTTTAAATCAAAAGTTTTCTAATTAATTCAATAGTATTTGAAAAATTCACTACCATAAATTTAAATATATCAATATTATTATTTTAAATAGAATAAATACTGTTGTTTTAATGGTTTCCTCCTATAATAATAAACGTGGTGTAAAAAACATAAAACGAATACAAACATGTTCGTTTTGTACGTCATTCTGTGTGTTTACTCAAAATGGTCGCATGTATTTTTTTGTAATAATCCACATTATTAAACGCGACATTGGTAAGGACTCAATGTATTTAATGTAAATAAATTATATTTATTTATATTTATTACGGTAAATAAATAATACATCGAACTTCTATTATGGCAACGGACTCAAAAATAACTGCAGACTCAAGTACTACAATCAATTATTGGAATCCAAAGCAAACATTATATGTGTTATAACCTTTTGCAGCAAGAAGTGTCTTTTTATGTGTGTGTTGTTAAAATGAATATCAATTTCGACATTTAAATAAAATAAATTATACAATAAATTAACTAAAATACATTTTTGTTTTAATAAATTATTAGGAAAATATAATTCGACTTTACCATAAAATTAATAATACGTATCATTAAATTTGTATATGTCTTTCTTATTGTAATTAAAATATCACATTATAAAATTTATGGTACAACCACACATTGTATTAACAGTTTCAATATTACTGAACTAATGGGACGCCACCTATTGACCAATTTTAATGGTATAAATTATTGTTTTTCTATTGAAATACTATCAATTTACCATGATTTTTTTCTGGGTGCGTGTTATTATGAACATGCATTCCAGAATTTAACCATTGGTCCCAGTGACCCATCCTCTTTAGCAAAACTACGTAAATATTCAGCTAGTGGACGATGACTTCGTTCCAATGACCCATTAGCCTGTGGATGGTGGGGTGTTATATGTAATTTTTTAATTCCTAACAATTTACATGTATCCGAAAATAGTTTGGAAACGAAGTTCGATCCATTGTCTGTTACCAATACTTTGGGTATATTGTGGCGTGTAACTATTTCGTTAAAGAATGCTTTTGCTACGGTGTTGGCTTTGGTATAGCCACACAGCACATAAATTTAGAAAAATCGTCCTGAAAGGTTAAGATGTATTTATTCCCTGAAATGGTTTCAGGCAAAATACCCACCAAGTACATGTACACTTTGTCAAAGGGTCTGACTGGCGTATAAGTTAGAACCATTGGCATCTTCGTCAGCCTTGAAACTCTTGTTTACCTGACATTTTGAACAATTTTTCACATAATCCTTTATTTGCTTCTGCATACCCTTCCATCGGTACTGTTGTCGAATTCTTAAAAATGTTTTTACGCCCCCTTGGTGACCACCTAACGGTGAATCGTGAAAATCTTTAATTACCGTCTCTATGCCCCGAGGTTCAGTTAGAATTATTATATTGTCATTTTTCTTTGTTATCAAATCGTCAGGATCGCATTCTGACTGTTTCTTATCGTCTTCCTTGTCTCTTTTCATGGTTTTCGAACGTGTTTGTACTACAACTACTTTTTCAGTATTATTCGGAATGCGGCTAAGCGCATCCGCGTTTAAATTACTTTTCTCGGTTTATAATGAAACTCGAAATCATATTCCGATAATTTGTGTCGGAAACGCGCAAGACGTGATGTCTGATCTTTTAAGTTTGCTATACCCATTAGGGGCTGATGAACTGTATAAATTTTAAATGGTCTTCCCAAAAGATATGCCCTAAAATTATTTGTTGCCCATACAATTGCCAAAAATTCTTTTTCTATAGTAGAATAGCGTGTTTCCGCATCTTTAAGAGAGCTACTGCAAACGCGATCGGACGGTCGGTCCAACTTCACCTTGCGAAAGAACCGCGCCAATTGCTTCATTGCTGGCGTCTGTCGTGAGCAAAAAGGGTTCGTTAAAATCCGGATTCGCTAGTATGGGTGGTGATATAATTGCCTCCTTAAGTTTTAAAAACGAATTCTCACAATTGTCATTCCATACGAACTTAGCGTCCTTTTTAAACAAACAGTTTATTGGTAATGACAGTTTCGCCATACCTCCTATAAATTTTCTGTAATAATTAATTAAGCCTAAAAATGCTTGAACTTCCTTCCTATTTTTCGGAACTGGAATATTTTTTACACACTCTACTTTGGCTGGGTCTTGTAGGGCACCTAACTCTGAACACTTGTGTCCTAAATATATAACCTCGCGCCGCAAAAACTGACATTTTTCTGTATTAAATTTCAAATCATGTTCTCTCAGCTTTTGCAAAACCTTGCATAGCTTATGCTCGTGTTCTGCTAAATTATTTCCATAAACCAGTATGTCATCTAAATAAACGAAACAGTCAATACCCTGTAAACCTGTTAGTATGTGGTTCATTATCCTTTGAAAAGTGGCAGGTGCCCCCGTTACACTGAATGGCATTCTCTTAAATTCGAAATGACCAAGACCTGTACTGAAAGCAGTTTTTCCTTTGTCACTATCTTCAACTAGAACCTGATGGTAACCACTTGCTAAATCTAGTGTTGAAAAATACCGACTATAACCTAACTGGTCTAAAATCTCATCTAATTGTGGTATCGGAAATACCTGTTTGATGGTGACATCATTTAATTTTCGGAAATCTATAACCAGTCTCCATTTCTTATTGCCATCTTTATCGCTCTTTTTAGGTACCAATAATAATGGGGAATTCCATGGCGACATGCTTGGTGAAATAATTCCATCGTCTAACATCTTTGATACTTGTCTATTAATCTCATTTCTATGCATATGAGGAAGTTTATACTGTTTCTGATTTATTGGTGGCTGATTCCATTGTGTGGGTATTTCATGTTTTAATATCGGAGTGAATGTTAATTCATCCCCTTCCAAATGAAAAACGTCATGATGTGACAAGCAAATATTTTGCAAAGATGCAACTTCTTTATAATAATCTATCAATTCTATTTTTTATATTAACCGAGTTTATTGTATTTATTGTAGAACTCGTCTCTGTTGCTTCTTTATATTTGTTAAAATTTGAAAATTGTGGCTTGAAATTGCTATCAATGGTTACCTCCTTATCAGTGGCATTTAAAATTGATGCATATACTCTATTTCTTCTAACGTTTGTTAAACTCTCTCCCAAATATACTCCTGGCTGAATTTCCTGTTTGTGCAACAAAACTATAGGAATCTTGTTCTTAACGGCAGTGATACAACCATGGCTGTTCTGGGCTGGACCCGGATTTGTTGATTAAAATTGATATTTTCTATGTCTATGATTTTAATGGAAATTTAACAAGATGATTTTTGTCTTCATAAAAAAATTTAATTTTTTTATTTAACGCATTTATTATAGATCTGTTCCAGAGATTGTCACGCCCGACTATTCCATCTGCTGGTACCCCTTGTTCAAGTGACACAACGTGTAGCGTTAAACTCAGGTTTTCTATGTTTGTGTGCTGAATCTTAGTGGAGCCTAAGGTTCTAACGCATCCACCAAAAGCACCACTTTGATCTTTCTGAATATTTTTATTAAAATTCGGCAAATGTGCTTCCCAGACGTTTGATCTATAATTCCCAAATTTTCAGGACAGTTAATTAGAATTTTCTTTTTATTTTATTTACTTTTGATTTTATTATTCTTGATTTTAATATTTTTAACTTCCGATTCAATTGGTTTTACTTTCTTTACTTTATTTGCTTTCTTTATAATTTGTTTATTTTTAATTTCCTTAATTCCTATATTCTGTTCATTATTCGTGTCAAGTTGTGTATTATTACTATTTAGTTCATTATATGTTTTTGTTGGAATATTTCTATCTTCATTAATATGTATTTTTACTTTTTGTTCTACATTTTCTGCGTTAATAATATTCGCTGTTTTATTTTGTTGTAGTGTGCTATTTGGAACATCTACAACTACTGGCCTTACTTCACTATTTGCTAAGGGTCCCCAGTTTAGTGGCCTTGACTGGGCCCCTGGTAGTTTACCTGCGGAGTGCTATTATTGTACCATGCATCATATTTGCGTTTGGCATAACAATTCATAATAACATGTCCGTCCTTTCTGCACCAAGTGCAATATTTAGCAGGCCTGTCTGCAAAATTCCCATTACCATTATTTCCTTGAAAAACTCTATGGCACCAATCGCATCCCAATCCTGGAGCACCCCCGCCTTGGTTCTGGATACCACCTTGACCATTTACCTGAGGTACGGGTGGGGAGCAGTATGTCCTGGAAAAACATTCCGACCCGAACGATCTGCACACTGTTCATGTCCATAAGTACGACAGTCACTGCAATACGGAGTGTTTCTCTGTGTATGACATTCATCCCTCAGATGTCTCTTCTTCTTGCAAAAAGAACATGTAAGTGTAGGCTGCTTCATACTTACATTTTGTGTTTTCTCTTCCGTCTCCTTTTTTTCATTGCCTTGGCCACCTGATGCATTACGATTATTTGACATGAAGGTCGATGTGTGCTCATTGAAATGGACTCCAAACTTGTCTATGCCCGTTAACTCTGCTGACTCTCTTTGTATCGTCGCATGGTCCAATGCCTCTTCCACCAATTTCTCCAGTGTTATTTGCTTACTGGTCAACATGAGCATTCGCAAAGTGTAATCCCGAAGTTCTAACTTAAATGAGCTTTTATCAAAATTATTTAATTCATTAACGAACACGTCGTCTTTCGTATCATTATATTTACATTTAATCGTGCTTAATGTTGCCGACTGCAGGTTAATCAAACGCCTCGAGAAAAATCTAATACTTTCCCCCGGATATTGAGATGTCTTTCTAATGTCATATTGAATGGCATCTACTGACCTACATTCCAAGTACGTATTCCTTAACACATAAATCATCTATTGTGTCAAACTCCTTTGAACTTACTAAGTCAAAAGCATCTCCCTGTAAACGAACCCTAACGCCTTTAATAAACTCCTTCATTTGTTCAGGCTTCAGTTCTACCCTCACCACTTCACATCCTTCAATAAAACCGTGAAGATCCGTCCTCAGCGATGATGAGTATGCACCTGCAAAATCTGGCACCGCATTTTTAACGAATTTCGCGACTTCGCCTAATCCCATGTTGCCCTGTGTTGTGATGTCGTCACTTTCTATGGTATCCTTGTGGTATAAGGATGTCTCGTGCGCTGTCTTAACCTCCTCGTTCAAATATCTAATACGCGCGTTCAACTCCTGTATTTTGTTGTTCGCTTCCTCCAACGTCGCGTACTCCCCCCCTTGCCTGGCGTCTGACAGAATTATTTATTTATTCCTCAGAAATATTCTTTTCTTTCAATAAATTCCTTAATTTTATGTTTTCCTCTTTTATTTTACCTGTTTCTTCTAACTCTGCTGTACGTTTTAAACAATAATCGTTTAAACGTTTTCTCAACACGTCAACTAATCTTTCTAATTCACAATTTTCTGCTAAAACAGATTTAATTTTTAAATTCTGGAAATTTAGTATCTCTTCCACTATTTTATCTGCCTTCTCTAATTTAGATAAATGCAGAATTCTAGATATATTATCTTTTAATAATGCTGTACTATCTTTATTTAGTATTGTTGGTACAAATTGCGATCATAATTTTTTAACTAATCTGTCCAATTCGCTAGATTGCTTTTGAATATACGCATTTAATTCATTAGCATCTGCCATTAAATATTTTCAATCAATTTAAAACGTTATTTTTATCTTTTAATTAAAAAAAAATAAATTTCATTTAATTGTAATTGAAAATTTAAATGAAACAAAAATGTTACCCAAACAACAACGAAATCAGTTTTGGCATTCATGAAGTATAACTATAAACTATATTTCTTGTTTCAAATTTAAATTGAAGTTTTTTTTTTCAAATCTGTTTTCTATAACATTGGAAAAATAAAAATAATTTTATTTTTCAAATAAAAAAAAATTATGTGTATATTTGGTTACTCAAGATTGTAAAAATGTTTTTTTATTATAAATTTTTTGTTATTTTTTAAAATAATAACAGCAGTCAGTGCTGTGTTCACACGCTTTAAAATTTAACCAAATCATATAGTTTTTATTTGTTATACACTGGAGGGTCCGTAGTTTGGAATCTCAGTGTTATTTCGATTTATTTATTTGGAAATGTTAATTTTCCTTTTTAAATTAAAAGAAAGTTTTATCTTTATTATTCAATTGTTATATTAACAATATTAATTTAAATTTTAAAAATAAATTTATATTTAACTATATTCTGTTGTAAAATAGTCCCTCTTCTTTTTTTTTAACTTCTAAAACACTACTCATAAAAAAAATGAAAACTATCCTATTCTATTTTTATATCTTGGTACCGACGTACCGGCTGCGCCAAATGTTGTAAAAGTAGAGTTGATTTATTTTACATTTATTTATTTTACAATTAAATTAATCAAAAGACACTTTTTTATTTTTAGAGTTGAAAAGACACTTTTATTAATTTTAGAGTTGAAGAGACACTTTTACTATTTTAGTGCCTCCACTTGAGGTTGGTTCTACTACAATCTTTTAAATTGCAACGAAAGGTATTAACGATATCTTCGTTGCAAGCTTTTCTTAAATTCTATTTTCACTATGTTCTAGTGAGTTCTAGTGACTTTTGAAGAAAGTCCGACTTGCAGTTTTTGGCTGACACCAATTGCGAAATATCAAAATTGTTGGGAAACGCTGCTCTGCTTATTTTAACGTAGCCCCCTAATCATGCAATGATAAATTCTATTGCAAGAGGTGTGGTCTAAGTAAAGCTTTAGCGCTTTACCGAATTATCGCAAGCTTTTGTTAACTGTGGTGCTTTTGGTGGATGCGTTAGAACCTTAGGCTCCACTAAGATTCAGCACACAAACATAGAAAACCTGAGTTTAACGCTACACGTTGTGTCACTTGAACAAGGGGTACCAGCAGATGGAATAGTCGGGCGTGACAATCTCTGGAACAGATCTATAATAAATGCGTTAAATAAAAAAATTAAATTTTTTTATGAAGACAAAAATCATCTTGTTAAATTTCCATTAAAATCATAGACATAGAAAATATCAATTTTAATCAACAAATCCGGGTCCAGCCCAGAACAGCCATGGTTGTATCACTGCCGTTAATAACAAGATTCCTATAGTTTTGTTGCACAAACAGGAAATTCAGCCAGGAGTATATTTGGGAGAGAGTTTAACAAACGTTAGAAGAAATAGAGTATATGCATCAATTTTAAATGCCACTGATAAGGAGGTAACCATTGATAGCAATTTCAAGCCACAATTTTCAAATTTTAACAAATATAAAGAAGCAACAGAGACGAGTTCTACAATAAATACAATAAACTCGGTTAATATAAAAAATAGAATTGATAGATTATTATAAAGAAGTTGCATCTTTGCAAAATATTTGCTTGTCACATCATGACGTTTTTCATTTGGAAGGGGATGAATTAACATTCACTCCGATATTAAAACATGAAATACCCACACAATGGAATCAGCCACCAATAAATCAGAAACAGTATAAACTTCCTCATATGCATAGAAATGAGATTAATAGACAAGTATCAAAGATGTTAGACGATGGAATTATTTCACCAAGCATGTCGCCATGGAATTCCCCATTATTATTGGTACCTAAAAAGAGCGATAAAGATGGCAATAAGAAATGGAGACTGGTTATAGATTTCCGAAAATTAAATGATGTCACCATCAAACAGGTATTTCCGATACCACAATTAGATGAGATTTTAGACCAGTTAGGTTATAGTCGGTATTTTTCAACACTAGATTTAGCAAGTGGTTACCATCAGGTTCTAGTTGAAGATAGTGACAAAGGAAAAACTGCTTTCAGTACAGGTCTTGGTCATATCGAATTTAAGAGAATGCCATTCAGTGTAACGGGGGCACCTGCCACTTTTCAAAGGATAATGAACCACATACTAACAGGTTTACAGGGTATTGACTGTTTCGTTTATTTAGATGACATACTGGTTTATGGAAATAATTTAGCAGAACACGAGCATAAGCTATGCAAGGTTTTGCAAAAGCTGAGAGAACATGATTTGAAATTTAATACAGAAAAATGTCAGTTTTTGCGGCGCGAGGTTATATATTTAGGACACAAGTGTTCAGAGTTAGGTGCCCTACAAGACCCAGCCAAAGTAGAGTGTGTAAAAAATATTCCAGTTCCGAAAAATAGGAAGGAAGTTCAAGCATTTTTAGGCTTAATTAATTATTACAGAAAATTTATAGGAGGTATGGCGAAACTGTCATTACCAATAAACTGTTTGTTTAAAAAGGACGCTAAGTTCGTATGGAATGACAATTGTGAGAATTCGTTTTTAAAACTTAAGGAGGCAATTATGTCACCACCCATACTAGCGAATCCGGATTTTAACGAAATCTTTTTGCTCACGACAGACGCCAGCAATGAAGCAATTGGCGCGGTTCTTTCGCAAGGTGAAGTTGGACCGACCGTCCGATCGCGTTTGCAGTAGCTCTCTTAAAGATGCGGAAACACGCTATTCTACTATAGAAAAAGAATTTTTGGCAATTGTATGGGCAACAAATAATTTTAGGGCATATCTTTTGGGAAGACCATTTAAAATTTATACAGTTCATCAGCCCCTAATGGGTATAGCAAACTTAAAAGATCAGACATCACGTCTTGCGCGTTTCCGACACAAATTATCGGAATATGATTTCGAATTTCATTATAAACCGAGAAAAGTAATTTAAACGCGGATGCGCTTAGCCGCATTCCGAATAATACTGAAAAAGTAGTTGTAGTACAAACACGTTCGAAAACCATGAAAAGAGACAAGGAAGACGATCAGAATGCGATCCTGACGATTTGATAACAAAGAAAAATGACAATATAATAATTCTAACTGAACCTCGGGGCATAGAGACGGTAATTAAAGATTTTCACGATTCACCGTTAGGTGGTCACCAAGGGGGCGTAAAAACATTTTTAAGAATTCGACAACAGTACCGATGGAAGGGTATGCAGAAGCAAATAAAGGATTATGTGAAAAATTGTTCAAAATGTCAGGTAAACAAGAGTTTCAAGGCTGACGAAGATGCCAATGGTTCTAACTTATACGCCAGTCAGACCCTTTGACAAAGTGTACATGTACTTGGTGGGTATTTTGCCTGAAACCATTTCAGGGAATAAATACATCTTAACCTTTCAGGACGATTTTTCTAAATTTATGTGCTGTGTGGCTATACCAAAGCCAACACCGTAGCAAAAGCATTCTTTAACGAAATAGTTACACGCCACAATATACCCAAAGTATTGGTAACAGACAATGGATCGAACTTCGTTTCCAAACTATTTTCGGATACATGTAAATTGTTAGGAATTAAAAAATTACATGTAACACCCCACCATCCACAGGCTAATGGGTCATTGGAACGAAGTCATCGTCCACTAGCTGAATATTTACGTAGTTTTGCTAAAGAGGATGGGTCACTGGGACCAATGGTTAAATTCTGGAATGCATGTTCATAATAACACGCACCCAGAAAAAAATCATGGTAAATTGATAGTATTTCAATAGAAAAACAATAATTTATACCATTAAAATTGGTCAATAGGTGGCGTCCCATTAGTTCAGTAATATTGAAACTGTTAATACAATGTGTGGTTGTACCATAAATTTTATAATGTGATATTTTAATTACAATAAGAAAGACATATACAAATTTAATGATACGTATTATTAATTTTATGGTAAAGTCGAATTATATTTTCCTAATAATTTATTAAAACAAAAATGTATTTTAGTTAATTTATTGTATAATTTATTTTATTTAAATGTCGAAATTGATATTCATTTTAGCAACACACACATAAAAAGACACTTCTTGCTGCAAAAGGTTATAACACATATAATGTTTGCTTTGGATTCCAATAATTGATTGTAGTACTTGAGTCTGCAGTTATTTTTGAGTCCGTTGCCATAATAGAAGTTCGATGTATTATTTATTTACCGTAATAAATATAAATAAATATAATTTATTTACATTAAATACATTGAGTCCTTACCAATGTCGCGTTTAATAATGTGGATTATTACAAAAAAATACATGCGACCATTTTGAGTAAACACACAGAATGACGTACAAAACGAACATGTTTGTATTCGTTTTATGTTTTTTACACCACGTTTATTATTATAGGAGGAAACCATTAAAACAACAGTATTTATTCTATTTAAAATAATAATATTGAAATATTTAAATTTATGGTAGTGAATTTTTCAAATACTATTGAATTAATTAGAAAACTTTTGATTTAAAAAGAAAAAACTATTAATTCATGAACCATAAGATCAATGGTCGTACCATAAAGTACTTAATGGTAGATTTTCTTTTGAGTGCGGTGCATACGTCGACGGGTCAAACACCATTCCGTACTTTGTACGGGTTTGACTTCGACATGCCTACGAATTTAAAGCGTAAATGTTCACCTTTATATAACGCAGAAGACTACAATAAGGTACTAAAGTACCAAATACAGCGATCACACGAGATCGTCAGGCAAAATCAATGTAGGGCCAAGGAGGTGTCAAAAAAACAATACGACAAGAACCTCAACCCTATACAATTCAAACCACACGACATGGTTTTAATGAAAAACTAAACTAGGAAGAATAAGTTCTCTCCAATTTGGAAGGGACCCTACGTGGTCGTAGAGGGAAGTGGGCCAGTGAACACGACGATATTGATCAAAAACAAAGATAAGAAAATTCACAATAATTTGTTAAAGGCATATCACAAATAGTGTATGCCGTTAAAACTTAAAATATTATAATATTACCCTAAAATAGAACCCATGGAAGTAAAAATATAAAACCAATTAGCTATGCGTTGACAAGTAAACTCGTAGATTGCAACATTATGTTAGACAAAATAAATCTAACCATAAGATAAAGGGTAATCATTAAATAAAACATTACATACTTCGTCATTTGGAGGAAAAAATAAATATAAATAGTTTAGGAAAACAGTAAGTAAAAAACAAAGGAAAAATTATAGTAATAAAAAAAAGAGATAGGACATATTAAAAATAATAATTTAGTAATAAGAAATACAAATATATATATATATATAACTATTTTAGGAAAAGAACTTATAATTTTAAGGTTAGTTAATCATCAATTGAGAAAAGAAATAAATTAAGCACATGCAACCAATTGGATTAATTTAAAATTAAATCAATGTTAGTCAGAAAATTGTCGAATTCAAGATAATGCAAAACCAACAATTGCATTACTGATCTATATTAATAGCGCAATCTATCAAACCTTGAAAAGGGTCATTCCCCCAAGTGTTTCATGCTGAAGCACATATGCAATTTGTACGAACGTATGTATATCATACACTAAGCAAGCGTTAATAGCTGATAAATAAATGCAGATCTTGCAGTTTTTTTTTGATACCATAAACAATGCAAATAAATATAATTTAATTTTACCGTCATGCCAGTAGGAAGTTTCATATAATGTGACTTATATAAGTACACAAAAATAATATAATAAAATATTAAACATGTTTAGATAATAAATCGCAACTCTAATTATATTTATTTTCATGCAGAGAAATTATAGGTACTTTTGCATATTATTATAATTCAATTTGAATATGTTTGAATATAACAAATAAACTTTAAATGAATTTGAAGAACTTACTTATAATAATTTAAATTTCTTAAAGAAGAAGAAAAATATCATTTAGTATTAAAATTAAAAAAGAGAGATATATAAATATTTAGTACAGTTAAAATTAAAAAAAAAAGTTTTAATTATTGAATCGAAAAAAAAAAATGAGGAAACATATTAGTATGAAAAAAAAAACTTGAGGAATAAAATTAAAAAAAAAAATTGGGATACAAATTTTTATTAAAAAGAAAAAAAGAAGACAAAAAAAAAATAATATTAACAATTAAATTTTTAAAGAATTAAAAAGAGATAAAAAATATATATATGAAAAAAAAGGGAACTAAAATTTAAAAAAATGAGAAATTTTTAATTAAAAAAAAAGAAGGAGGTATGAAAATTTTAATTAAAGAGAAGAAAAAAAAAAGTAAGAAAATAAGAAGAGAAAAAAAAGAAGAACAAAATAAGAAGAGAGAAAAAAAGAAGAAGAAAATAAGAAGAGATGAAAAAAAAATATAAAGAAAAAAATAAGAGAAAAAAAATAAGAGACAAAATATATATACAACAGATATTAACTATTAATTTTTTTTAATAAATTAAAATTTAAAAAAAAAATTAATTAATTTATTTTAATTTTTATCTAACATTTTATTTTGTTTTGGAAATTTAAATTTGTATTGGAAATTTAATAAATTTTTAAACTAAATTAACACAGTTAATAAATTCAACAATTTTTGAGAAGATTTAAAATAATAAATATATGTATATACAATATATGTATATACAATATATTTAATGTACAATATATTCTATATACATATATATTTATATAAAAAAAAAAAATATGAAATAAAAAAATAAAATTATATGAAATATTTTTTTTTTTAATTTTGCGCATTGAAGCGGATTGAGTCTGCAGCATTGAGTACCTCCGCATATAAGACGACGATCTTAGCACTTAAGCTAGTGCTACACTAAATAACTGTGTTTCAAATAAGTTAAACACTTACGAACAACATTTAATTTCAATGTTATTGCATACATAAACAACTATACTTTACATGACACTAAGTTTAGATAAACTAGTACCACACTAAATAGTAATAGTTCAAATAATGTACCATACTTTATTTCAAGTAATTTAAATATCTTTAGATCAATTTTTTTCTTGTGACGAATGTTCATAAACCATTATATAATTTACGAAAATTATATTAAGTTTATATAAGTTAGTACCACACCACACATTTGGAAGAGTTTAAAAACAAAATTAAATTACTTGTTTGTAAAATATTCATGTAAATTTAAAATATCCGAGTGCACAAAAAATTGTTATTTAGAGTGACCAACAGTGCTGGATACTCAGAAGACGCATAGATAATCGTTGGGGTCTTGGGACGTTAATGGGGACATGTGGAAAGAGCTCTGGGTGTTATCAACAAGAAGAAGAAGTAAAGCGAAGGTCCACCAGATTCAAATAAAGAAAAACGAAGAAATGAAGCAGAGTGGCAGCATATTTGAAGACGTAGAAGGATGCACTAGGAGCAAACTTGTTGTTATACCAAGCACAAGTAGATTTCAGTGATTGCATTTTAATCATAAAACTACAACTGCCAGAAACAAGATGCAGAAAACAATATTCAATATTGATCTTGAAAATGTATATAAAAAGTCAAATTATTATGTCTTCCATCGCACATAGAAAAGAAGCGATGCAGTAACGATTTTCTGATATCAACAATTCAGAAATCTATAATATTCTAAAGAAAACGACATGAGCACCAAGATGTTCCACAAAAAAGTAGTGAAGCAGATGCCTAGCGGTTTTCTGATATACACAATTCAGAAATCTATAGGCTACATAAAGTGACATGAGCACCAAGGTGTTTTCAAAATGTTTGACAAGATCGCAGAAAAGAACACTCATCTCGAACAAATCGTCAACCAAGTCAACGGGACCAAAACTCTCAGGACCGACTAAGAGTCCAGCGTATCAACATGACGACTTCTACTGAAGATAACACCATTAGCAAATTCCACATAAATAAAACGGAAGATATTAAAAAAAAAATATATATACCAAACACAAAAATAAAAAATATATATACAAAAAAAAAAAATAATAATAATAATAAAAAAAACATAAAATAACTATATATAAAAATAGAAGAAAAAAAATATATATATAAAAAAGAAGAAATCTATCTAAAAAAAATTATTATCATTAGTATTATTGAAACCCATTTAATTATTCAAACATATTTTTATAGATAACTTAAGATAAAATAACATATTATATTTATTATCACCATATTAAAATAAATATATTATCATTATTAATCTTAATATTAACTCTAAGAAAACACCATTTCTATATATTTAAGACATTTTGTAAAAAATTATCATTAATCCTAATATTAATATTTTTTTTTTTCCATAAGGGGGGAGGAATGTTGTGAATTAGCGCATACATTTTTCTTTTCTTTATGGTTCTCACTATTCATTCAGATTTGGATGTTGCTGTACATATGTTGAGCGTATCATGTTTTTATATCATGTTGTACTCATGTTGTAGAACACACCTCTTTCAAGTTAGCTTCCACAGTTAACAAAAGCTTGCGATAATTCGGCAAAGCGCTAAAGCTTTACTTAGACCACACCTCTTGCAATAGAATTTATCATTTCATGATTAGGGGGCTAAGTTAAAATAAGCAGAGCAGCGTTTGCCAACAATTTTGATATTTCGCAATTGGTGTCAGCCAAAAACTGCAAGTCGGACTTTCTTCAAAAGTCACGTACACCAAAATTGAGTGAAAGTGAAAACTCACTAGAACATAGTGAAAATAGAATTTAAAAAAAGCTTGCAAGGTATCGTTAATACCTTTCGTTGCAATTTAAAAGATTGTAGTTTAACCAACCTCAAGTGGAGGTACTAAAAAAGTAAAAGTGTCTTTTCAACTCTAAAATTAATAAAAGTGTCTTTTCAACAAAGTGTCTTTTGATTAATTTAATTGTAAAATAAACCAGTTGGGAAGGTTAGATTACATGGGAAATTTTAAAGTAGGTGTAATTATGATAGTTAGGATTATCAAAATTATAGTCGGTCTAAGCCGACTATAAATACCCTACACATATGTGTGGTTACCATTCAAAGTGATATATAGGTCACCAGGGTATACGAATCCTGAAAATAACTACAAACATTCAATAGCTGAAGAATTTCCATTCATTTGATACCCATATTTACAAATGGGTAGGTGTACCGAATTTCGATTTTTTTTTGTGAACCACAAGTCTTTTCGCCGGAAAACATTATTATCATGTATTTGAGCATGATGTCAATATATATTTGACCAAAAAAGTTTACCTAAGCACGTATACATAAAAATTGATCTTTATATGTACATTTTATATGAGGTATTTGAACATAAGTGGTCGGATCATAGGTCACAATGGACCGATCTCGCACATACATTTTCGCACATACAGCGTAGGTATATTAGTAATCTAAGTTATAAGATTCATTTATCTGGCTCTTTAATAAAAGTAGTAGGGATTTCAACAGACACACAGACGGACATCGTTAAATCGACTCAGGAGGTCATGCTGATCAAGAATATATATACTTTTCCATACCGGAGATGCTTCCTTCTGGGTGTTACAAACGGCGTACCAAAGTGAATATACCCTTTCACTCTTAGTGTAGGGTATAATAAGTGTAAAATAAATCAACTCTAACTTTACAACTCTAACTTTACAACAAATGGAAAGCGTGCAAAATATTTATGAACGTGAACATTAATAAAGATGTGTGATTTTTTTTTTATTCTAAAGAATTTAAGCATCTTTAAAATAAGGCTTGTGAAGCACTTTTGAAGCGGTAAATAGCTTCAAAAGTGCTTCAAGACCGGGTTTCAACCCCGGTGGGAGGTCTGGTCGGGATGTGCGTTGGGCTTGTGACCCACCATATAAAAAAAGCTGAGTCAACGAAAACTGAAAAAATGCCTCGGATAACGACCTGAAAACACGATAACAACCTACGCAAACGTATAAAGGACCATGATATACGGATATGCACCTGGAATGTCCGAACCCTTTATAGGGAAGGTGCCACTAACCATCTGGTTGATGTCCTCGAAAAATACAAGGCTGACAAGACCGCAATCCAGGAAATACGATGGACAGGACAGGGCTGCTCTAAACAGGCATCCTGTGACATTTACTACAGCTGCCATACGGAGAGGCATGAATTTATTTGTGGATTTGTAGTCGGCAAGAGACTCCGCCACCTTGTCTCTAGGTTCACATCCGTGAACAAACGACTAGCAACAATCCGCATCAAGGCTAAATACTTCTATATTAGCCTAATTTGTGTGAACGCTCCGACGAATGAGAAGGACGATGAAACTAAAGAGACTTTCTATGAGCGCCTCGACGAAGCCTATGAGCACTGCCCCCGTCACGACATCAAAATTGTGATTGGCGACTTTAATGCCAAGGTGGGCCATGAGGGTATCTTTGGTTCAACGGTTGGACAATTCAACCTCCACGACAACACCTCCGACAATGGAATGAGGCTGATCGACTACGCCGCAGCACGAAACAGGGTTTTCAACAGGGACGCTACAAAAGGGACAGCAAACGACGTCATATTTCTTGCCGCCCTTTTGACATTTCTCTTCAGTAAGATTTGCCATTTTATGATGGAAAGATATACGAGCCAACAACGAGTCGAAATTATTAAAATTTACTACCGAAATTCGGAGTCAGTGGCCTCAACGTTAAGAGCGCTACGTCCAATCGTCATAATCGTCCTAGCAGATCAACAATTGAGCGTCTGAGACAAAGAAGTGCCCGTAGTGTCGAGAATATTGCTGCCGCTGAGGCTTCAGTTGAAGAAAGCCCAAATGTGTATCTCACACATCGTTCTCAAACGTTGGGCATCTCTGTGACGTCGTTGTGGCGAATTTTGCGAAAAGATCTTGGCCTACATCCTTACAAAATCAATTTGACGCAAGAACTGAAGCCGCTTGACCACCAGAAGCGTCGTATGTTCGTGAATTATGCTGAGCAACAACTTGAAAATGATTCGCATTTTCATCATCATCAGCTATGAGGCTCATTTCTGGCTGAATGGCTTCGTCAATAAACAAAATATGCGTTATTGGTCAGACAGCAATCCACACGTACTCCATGAGTCATCATTGCATCCCGAAAAAATTACGGTTTGGTGCGGTTTATGGGCCGGCGGCGTCATTGGGCCGTACTTCTTCCGTGATGATCAAGACCGGCACGTTACTGTGAATGGGAATCGCTACCGTTCAATGATAACCGAATATATAACATCCAATTGGATGATATGGACTTGGAGGACATGTGGTTCCAACAGGACGGCGCCACAAGCCACAAAGCGAATGCCACAATCAATTTATTGGAAACCAAGATTGGAGAACGTGTTATCTCACAAAATGGTCCAGTCGATTCGCCGCCTCGGCCGTGCGATTTGACGCCGTTAGACTATTTCCTGTGGGGCTACGTCAAGTCTATGGACTACGCCAACAAGCCAGCGACGATTGATGAACTTCGTACGAATATCGAACATGAAATTGCAGCAGTATCGGCCGATTTATGCTTGAAAACCGTCGAAAATTGGGTCTGGACTTCTGAAAGCGTGCCCGTGGTGGCCATGCAAAAGAAATCGAGTTCCATACATAATGGCATCGAACGTAGTTTTACAGGAATAAAGAATTTCATTGATATCCAAAATCGTTTTTGTTTTATTTGTAGCGCTCTTATTGAAAAACCCTTTAATTATTAGTACTAGATTCAAGCATCTCAATATTCACAAGGCCACGTGGCGGTCACCAGATCAGAAGACGCGCAACCAAATTGATCATGTTGTGATTGACGGAAGGCACGCTTCTAGTGTGATGGATGTACGCTCGATCCGAAATGCCAACATCGACTCGTATCACTTCCTTGTAGCAGCAAAGGTTCGCACACGCTTATGCGCTGTGAAAAACGCACGAAAACCCACGCAAAGAAAGCTAGACGTCAGTAAGCTGCACACACAACAGACTGAACAAGCCTATGCCGCTCTACTCTCACACCTGCTTGCACAAGGCACTCCCCCTCTGATAGAGAAGTTAGCTTGACAACCCCAGTTGCTGACGACAGCGTTGACATACCGCCGCCTGACCATGAAGAGGTCTGCACAGCCATCAACAGACTGAAAAACAACAAAGTCGCAAGATCGGATGGTCGACCTGCTGAATTGTTTAAGACCGGAGGCGATGAGCTCATACTGAGCATGCACCAGCTCATCAGAAGAATATGGTCAGAAGAAGGCATGCCTAGCGAATGGAAACTCAGTATACTCTGCCCAATCCTTAAGAAAGGGGATCCCACGATACGTGCCAACTACCGTGGGATAAGTCTCCTCAACATCGCGTATAAAGTTCTAACGAGCGTATTATGTGAAAGACTGAAGCCCATCGTCAACAGAATGATTGGATTTTAACAGTGCGGCTTCAGACCTGGCAAGTCCACCATAGAACCGATTTTCACATTGCGCCAAATCCTGGAAAAGCCGAAAAGAGGCAGATCGACACCCACCACCTCTTCGTCGACTACAAAGCTGCCTTCGACAGTCCGATAAGAAGTCGCCTATACGCCACCATGTCTGACTTCGCTATACCTGCGACACACATTGCTCAGTGAGAATTGGGAACAACCTCACCGGCTTGGACATGTCGAGCGTATCAATTCAATTCTGTATCCAGTGGTGGTCAACGTAGGAGAGGGCGTCCGAATCTCCGGTGGAGCGATCAACTGCGAGACAACCTGACAACACTTGGAATGCAAAACTGGTGCCAGCGCGCGCAATGCAAAAGCGACTGGCGAGGGGTGATTGCTTCGGCCGAAACCCATCATGGGTTGTAATGGCCAAATAAGTAAGTAAGTAAAATGTCGAAGAAATTGAAAATATTTAAAATAAGTAACTTAAAAAAAGGCACTCCAATAATATTCGAAGAGTCATTTTTATTGAATTAAAATAAAATGATTCAAATTTATTTTTATTTATTCAAGAATTAAAACAGTATCCTGGTTAAAACAGTATAGCCATCGTCTTTATAAATCCTTCGAGGGTAAAATTGTACAACCACTTGAGACTTCTTCGCAGAAGAACCAAGTCTGTCCGGCAATGCTGACATCAAAGTAAACTCTGAAAAGATATAATTTTCCATCACTTGTTGATTTCAATCCCAGGAAATTATATTTTCACTTTTACCATTAAAATGAAATATTTGAGTTGACACTTTATAACACCATTGGATTAACTTAATGTTGTGGATAAATCTAGCGTATTGAAAAAGTACGACATTTTTCTTTTTATAGTAGTCAAATGTCAAAATAAGTCAACAGTTTTGTTGTAAATGTCCAAGAACTCAGGATGTTTGCTCTCAGTCAACTGTAAATATCTCAATTTCCTTTGATGTTGTAGCAAACATTCCGTAACTATCTACATATATGTCTTATTTAAAAAATATTAATAGTTTTGCTGCAACTTTATTGAAACTTATGGGATGTTTGTATATTTGCTACACACAAAAAAATAATTGTTTGACGTGCAGTTGTTTCAACGAATATTCATTTGCATCTACCAAATTAAGTCAGCCTCAACTGAAATTCATTTGTGGTAAACAATAGTATGAAGCGTAACCAACTATTAGTTGAAGAAACTGCAATATTGATTGAGGAAACAAACTTTTTATCCATTTTCATTTTTTTTATTTCCATTGATACGGAAACTAAATTCAAAATGAGACCTTTCACTCGTTTTGTTTTGTGCTGCGGATCGATTTTTTCATGATCAAATATAATTTCTTCAACAAGAGACATACTATTCAGAGTTCTTGCTATTTTGTTTCTATATGCAACCCTTCAACGTGTTGCAAACACGAAGTCAGCAGCACAACGAATCGTCGGCAATGTTCGATCTCGGGAACGCTGACTTCGTGTTTGCAAAATGTTAGAGTGCTATGGCCAGTTAAATTTGCCGATTTCTTAAATTAAATTGGCTACCACAGCTAAACAAATTGGTGTTGCAACAACTGAATCAGTCGAATGTTGACAGAACTAAATAAATCGGTTGGCAAAAAAAGACGGTTGCCCCAACTGATTTGTACTCTGGGTGTACAAAGCGTAAATTTAAACAGATAGTTGCAGCAAAACTTTCATAAACACCTTGTTTTCTTAGTGTGTTTAAGATATTTGTCTTCGATCCTTTATTTAAAATTTAAAAGATGCAAATGATCAGTTTACAAATATTGCAGTTCACAGAATTGTTGATATTTAATTTCTTTGGCTTTTATGGATGGAAATTGTACAAAATTCTTCTTCTTTGCAATTCAAAATAATATTCCAGGTGAAGTCAAAATGATGGTTTTCATTGGTTTGTGGTCACGAAATTTTAAATTAAAATTTTTTCTTGACGTAATTAATAAAATAATTCATATAACACAATATTTTTAATAAAATAACAACAAACATTTTTTAAATTACGTTTCCCACTTTACCCCAGTATCAAAATTTGAACATAACTTAGCACCATAGCACCATTAAATTATTTAGCACTTAGCACCATTAAATTATTTGAAAAATATGGAAATTAAGAAAATTTATAAAAAAACCGATCTCAAAACCGAAACCGTAACATGGAACCGGTATACCGAAACCGGTTCGTTATAAAAACTTAAAACCGTAACCGAAACGCGGAAAAAACCGAAATCGAATCCGTTATTCGTTTAGGTTTCAATCCTTGTTTTAAACAATAAATTTTATACAATATAATAAAAATTGAATAACAAATTTAATTTTTATTGTTAAATAACATACTTATTTCTATTCCATTGGTATATTATTTTGAAGTTGTTCCAAATATTACTCCAGGGGAACTATTTTTAGAAGTAGTTCCAAAAGTAAATACATGGGAACCATTTTTAGAAGTAGTTCCAAAAGTAATTCCATACGAACCATTTTTAGAAGTAACTCCAAATGTCATTTAATGAGAACCACTTTAAGAAGTGGTTCTAAAATCCTTTTCGTGGTAACCATTTTTAGATGTAATTCCAAAGTCATTCCATAGGAACCACTTAATGAAGTCGTTACAAAAGTTACTCCATCGGAGGATATTCCATAACTACTCTATTGAAATCGAGAGAGAAGTTGTTCAACCAGTAAAGAGAGAAATTTAAAGAGATTACTGAAAGTGGTTCCACAACACATTGCAATAGAAACATATGGAGATGTAAATCTCCGTTCGCTTCTCTTATAAGCTGAAGGAAAAGTTCTTGCTCGTGTAGACATCGCCTCCGAAAACAACAACATCTGGAACCATTTTTGAAGCTACACCCTTAATACATTATAAATTGCCAAAGTGGTTGCAAAGTACTTCTAAAATCTGCTGGGCAGCCTCGGTTAGTCTTCTTAGAAGACTGTTTATGGTGACGACCCGGAGTAGCGGTGAGAGAATACCAGTCTGTGGGGTACCGCGATACACCCTTCCGCTTAGAGTACTATCACCCTGCTGACAAGTGATGGATCTTTTTCACAACATATGAAGTTTTAGCGCTTACAATATAAAAAGGATTATTTTATACTTGACATTTAAAAATATTCCCTTTTAGCTTTTTTTGCAAGATTTGAAAAAGGTTCTCCTAACCTAAGATGATAATAATTAAAATGTTAAATTTAAAATCAATTTCAAATGTTATTATCGAATTACCTAACACGGGGTCTACACCAGCCATCGCCCACGACTTAACTTATGACAAGATTGCATGATGACTGGTGGATACTACAAATGGCTAGTCATAATCTCTTACTAGCCATAGATGACAAGATTTATGTCTTGCTTTCTATGCCTGACTAAATGTTTGCCATTAACTGTCAAAAAAATATTTTTTTTCTTTTTTTATTATGTCTTTTTGTAAAAATGTTTTTATTTTTTTTTTTTGAAAATTTAAAACGCATTTAAAATGGATTGGCGTATGCATCCAAGTGAAGTAATAAAATTAATTAATAATTATTCCCAATTCGATTGCCTATGGAATTTAAAAAGTGACACCTACAAAAGGATTGATTTAAAAAAAAATGCATGGATCCAGCTTGCAAAACAGTTTAATAAAAATACGATACTGTGTACTAAGAAAAGAAAGATGATTCCCAGAAATATCACAGCCCTAAATAAACATCTTACAAATAGGAAGATAGTTGATGAATATTTGGAAAAGGTACTCCATTAGAATTCGCGGAGTAATTTTTATCGAATTGAAAGAAAATGAATCAAATGTATTTTTATTTATTCTAGAATTAAAACAGTATCCTGAATATACATCGTATTTATAAATTCTTCGAAGGTATAATTGTACAAAGACTTGAGATATCTTCGCAGAAGAATCAAGTCCGGTGATGCTGTCGTCAAAGTAAACTCTGAAAAGAAATATTTTCACGTGTTGATTATTTAAATCACAGGATATTTTATTTCTACTTTTACCATTAAAATGCAATATTTGAGTTGGCACTTTTTTACACCATTTGATTTACTTAATTGTTGTGGATAAATCGAACGTAAGAAAAAAGTACGCCATTTTCCTTTTTATGGCAATCAAATGTCAAAATGCCTCAAAAGTTTTACAGCAAATGTCCAAGAACTCAGGATGTTTGCTATCAGTCAACTGTAAATATCTCAATTTTCATTGTTGTTGTGGCAAACATCTCGTAACTGTCTGCATATATGTCATATTTAACAAATATTCACAGTTTTGCTGCAACTTTATTGAAACTTATGGGATGTTTGAATATTTGCTACAAGGCGTAAATTTAAAAGAATGGTTGCAGCAAGACTCTCATAAACATCTTGTTTTCTTAGTGTATGTATGGAATATGTTTCGTCGCCGCCAATTACTCCTACACAAATACCAACGCCACCACCATTGGTAACTTCATCGCGGTCGACTTCAAGAAAACTTAAAAAATCGTCAGCTTCGACTTCAAAATTTGATGATGCAGTAGATGCCATTGTCTCCTTTGCAAAGGGCGGGGAAATACATAGAAACAGTTTATACCGCATTTGGCAAAACAGTAGCAATGCAGCTAAGTCAACGCTGCTGGAAGCAACCCCTACAATGGATGAAATTCACAGAATTCTATCAGCGAATGTACTGCTGTCTTTAAAAAGCAAAAAACACACCAAATAATTGTGAGAATATAGTTTTAACCCAAGATACAGCATCAGAATCACAATCAGCATTAGACGAAGAAGTTTTAAATACTGATGAACTATTTGAAATGATATGTTACAATGAATAAGCAATCAATTAAATTTCATAATTTTATTAAATGTTATTTAAATGAATTTTTATTGTCTAATTCAAACTATTGTTTGTTTTTTTACTTTTTCCCATTGATATGGAACATCCCCACTTGTTACACAGTATGTACATACATTACCTCTGATTCTGCAAGCGTATTTGTACGCATTGTAATCTTGGTTAGAAAAAAAAGTTAACATATCAATAAGTTTCGAAGATTGGCATTTTTTTTCAAAATTTTCTGGAGTTTGCAGTTTTTTTTTGTAAGAAAATTATGTAAAACACAACAGTCTGTCACTAAAATTTCGCAGCTTTTTAAATTGATTTCTATAGGACGAAGGAAATTCCTAAATCGAGATGCCATTCTTCCAAAAGCCATTTCGACTGTAAGACGTGCACGACTTAACCAGTACTCAGCAAGAACACTACTAGTCATATGAGCATTAATATTACAAGTATCAAAACTGAAAGTTTCAGTAAAAGTTTCTATAACATTGTTAAGAGCGTCGGGATAAAATTGACCGAAACTTTTGTGTGCGTGTGAATTTTTATCTCTTTTTCACTCATCTGAAATGAGATACACTTGAACATATGTTTATAACTGTTCTTTTGGTAATAAGTGACGATTAAATTACTTGTAAATTTACGAAATATATTACGTAACATAAACTGTTTTAATTTTGAGGTTAGGGACGGTTAAATTAATAGTAAACTAACCAAAATTAGACCAAATAAAACCAAAAAACTCAAAATTCTATAATTTTCATTTTTTTTGCGTTGAATAGAATGCGCATTACATTCAACATGTTTGCATTACAAAATTGTCTATTTAAACGACTTTTGTTTCCCGTTGTTTTGCTTCCTTCCATGCATTTGTTTAATGCAGATGACCCTTCCACTTTGATGATATCTATAATATGAACAGATAAATTAGCAATATATACAAATACTCTTTTCAATATACTTTCTTTTAGTGTTTATCAATTGTTTATAATTTAAGTAACATCTTTTTTCAACTCCTGCTGTAGCGGCTACTGTTGCAAAGGTAATAAATAACCTACAAATAAAAAATGGTGGCAAACCGACGCGCAAAAATATTAGTTTTCATTACTAGTAAAATTACGGGTCATATATCTATCATTGATCCTGCAGGGATGTATTTCAAATTATTTATGTATGAGTGAGAAAATATAATATTGTCTTTGTGTTGGAGTTTTGGTATGGGAGTTTGGTATTTGGCATGTCTTGCTGGGGTAGTTAAACACTTCTAGTGATTCGAATTAGGTTCGAATTTCTGTTGTATGCTTTCAAAAAGTTCCGGTCTAGCGCAAAGATATCGTCACCAATGGAAAAAAAACGGTGTTATATATTCGTGGCCATTTAAAGGTTCAGCAGGTGGTATGTTTATTGTTCCGGATTTAAGTCCTTGGTATAAACTGCTATTCTTACACTAAGAAAAAAGTGACGTAATACAACTAAATAAAATTTATTTAAATTTGATTTAAATACTTTTGTAATAACAAATGTAATACTTCATACAAAAAATATTACGTGCGTATTTAATTTTAAAATAAATAAAAAAGTATTTAGATTTATTAAAAATTTCGAAAAAAAGGAAAAAAAAAATAATAATTTTATCTGTTTTTAATCTACTTTAAATTGTTTTCAAAATACCAATTTACGTATTTATGATGTTGTGATTAAAGTAAAATGTTATAACCTTATTAAAAAGTGATAAAAAATATTTACTTAAAATTTTATTACATACATAATAAATTTAAATCAAAAGTATTTACTTCAAATTTTATTACGTACGTAATAAATTTCAATAAAAAGTATTTAATTTAAATACAAAAGACTACGGGTGAAAAACGTGTCGAAAAGTATTTATTTAATTTTGTTACTTTTTTCCCTCAGTGTAAGAATAATAACATTAGACGCGCGTCCATTACCACTGACATCAATGTAAATGAAGCGACTGTGTGCATCTACCACCGCCAGTAGGTCAATACTCAAAAATCCCTTGTAATTGTAAAAATCTGAACCAGAATTTGTTGGCGCCTTTATCCGGATATATTTCCCATCGACAGATCCCAAAGTATGTGGAAAATAACAAAATTGATTGAAATCGTTCGTCACTCATTCGTTTAATGCAAGAATACAACGTTTTTGTCTAGAGTTAGACATTGAACAATTTTTGTTTGTTATTTATTTCAAAATTTGAAAATTGTTTGTGACATTTATTGGCTAGACATACAATGCCCAACCAACAAGATTAGACATTCGTATGGTTAGCAGATTTTTTGTTTTGCCATAGTTATTTTACCCAATTTAATTTTATTTTTTACCCATTTTAATTTTTGCAAAATGCATCACTGCCCATAGCATTTAAAAATAACCAGAATTGGGAAATTTCCCACAGAACTGGCAACTATAGTGTTGACACGTTTGATATTAATTTCATATTAAACTCTAATACACCGGTAACATTTGACATCATTCATGTCACTGTGAGTTATTTGTTCAGAAATTAATATTAGTGTGTTTAGTAAAATCTTTCGATTTTCTCCAGTTGTTTTTAAGACCCATACAAAATATTTCTCATCAGTTAGTTGGGGTTCAAAAAAAACAAATCGAAAAATAAGGTTACGTGCATTTGAGACTAAAATGAGTAATCATGAGATAGAAACTGAGTTGGAACCTCTCCGTAAATATGTTCTGGAACAAGGAAATATTGTGCGGGAACTAAAATCGATTAGCGCTCCTGAATTAGATATCAAAAAAGCTATTGCTGAACTAAAATTACGTAAGAAAGCCTTGGAAGATAAGGAATTGGAACTGACTCCGAATGTTTCGACTTTTGATCGATCTAAAATGGAAGATTTGTGTAAACGACGTTTTTTTTACGACCAAAGTTTTGCTATATATGGTGGAATAACAGGTTTTATTTAAGTATTTTCTCCAAATTAAATATAAATTTATAATATTGTTTTGCAGGGCAATATGATTTCGGACCAATGGGATGTGCACTTAAGAGCAATATTCTTCACTTATGGAGGCAATTTTTCTGTCTTGAAGAACAAATGTTAGAAGTCGACTGTTCAATTCTAACACCAGAACCTGTATTAAAGTAAGTTATAAATATCAAGGAAACTTACCTTTACAACACATCAAAAAATATTTTTTTTAAGTTTTTAAGATTTACAAAATATATATTCAAAAATTTTTTTGCTGACCGCCCCTTTTCAACCGCCCATAAATCGAAAACCGACCGAATTATTGCGAAGTGGGCGGGACAATAAAAAATAAATTGTCACACGATGCATGTCTTGCTGAAAATTAAAAAAATAAAAAAAAGTTACCTCAAGGTCACGTGGTACCTCATAAAACCTGTTTTTTAACAACTTCAAATTCCAGGAAAAGGGGAGTTTCAAAATAAAAAAATTCAAAATTCTTTAAATATGCATTAGCATAGCCATGGATATTTTTATGACCTGAAAATTTCGGGTGCACTGAAAAAAATATGTTTGTTGTAATATTTTTTTTTCAAGTATCCCGAGATTTTTTCTGGACTGGACTTGATAATTAGCGCCGAAGGCAAATATATATATATATATATATATATATATATATATATATATATATATATATATATATATATATATAATTATATATATATATATATATATATATATATATATATATATATATATATATATATATATATATATATATATATATATAATTATATATATATATATATATATATATATATATATATATATATATATATATTATGAGGTCCTCCTTCTTGGTTTCAGAATTTCTCGAATTCACAATTTGCGCATTTTTTTAAACAATCAACAATCAATAGTTTTTTTATTGTCTACTTGAATAGCAGGTTTCTACAATTGAGAATTGAGACCTCAATTCAAACCAATTTAAATCATACATTTGTAAATATTGTTATTTCATGAATCCAGTGTAAACATTGCTGCACAATGCACTACGTAATGCAATCACTGATTTGTTACAATAATGGGTTGGAAAACAGTAAATCAGAAAATTTAAATTATTAATATCGCTTTTTGTAAGGTAGGGGGTTAGTAGTAGACACTTTATTATTAAATCCACTTCGCACAATTCACCGAAGATATGTAAAATATGTTCGTTGAAGGTCCAGTTGTTCTTCATCGTTGTTCTTAAGGGGATATCGATAAATGCTAATTTCTTTCAATAATGTAAGAGTAATAATAGTTTGACACTACAACATTGAAGAACTTATACTGATTAACAGGACCCTGCTGTTTAGAGCCGACTCAGAAGTTAGAGTTTTATCAAGGCAATGTTTTACTCTCAGAAGATTGCCATTGTACGCGAATTAGCAACGCATTCCAATATTAAATGTGGACAGTAGACTAATTCAAAATCCAAAAATGTTGCCAGGAACTCTAAAACTAAGTACAAAGCATTCAAACCAAAAATAATATTGATCCTTTGATGTTCCGCAATCAGTTTAAAGAACATTTTTAAACTTTTATCAAGCATTTTAAATTAAATTATTATTGCTTCAGTTTAAAAAGATATCACTGGATTTTATTAACTTTAAATATTAACTAAAATGTGATTTTTAAAATTGTTAATTTTTAGTTAACGGTTACAGTTTTATGGCTTGCCAAACACATAAAATGTTGACTTTTTCTTACTATAGCAAATTTATCTGTTGAAATTTTTCTAATTCTAACGAGTTTCTTGAAAATCAATAGCTCAGAATATTTTATAATGTTTTTTATTAGATTGGAAAAGTTAGAATGAACAAAAGTATTATTTGAAGTTTTACAAGTTCTACAAAAGCGTCGGTTGCTAGATATTTTATTAACACCCTCACTTATTAAAATATTAAAATATGTTTAAATTAACAAAAAATTATAAGTTTAATTCTATTTAAAATAATATTTAATAATTTCAATTTTTGATATTTAAACCCATTCATTTAGCACACATCATATGTTTGCTTCCTGGAACAGCTTTTATAAGACTATCAGCAACCATGTCTTCTGTCTGTATATATCTGACATCTATTGAATGATCGTTGATTCTATCGCGTATGTGATGATGCCTAACCTCAATGTGTTTGGACCTGGATCTATAAATTTCAGTTTCTGCCAACTTAATTGCGCTCTGATTACACTACACAACAGCCATTCTGCGCAGCATTCAAGACTATTTTTGTATTATGTAAAATAACTCCCTGATTCCGAAGATATGGTTCAAAAATGTTTCTTTGGGTAGGTTTACAAAATATCGACCAATAACTTTCAAAAAGGGGGTACATATATTTGTAAATATCTCGCGTTCCAAATAAGTCACATGATCAATAGTTATATCAAATAAAAGGTATTTAAACATCCAATAAACATTTCTTACAACATTTTTAAATTCATTTACTAGTTTAGGAGAACTCGATAGAAGATCTTGAAAAAAGTTTTTTTTTATAAAAATTTTAATTTAAAAATGCATTTAAAAAATTGGTAAAAATCGAGAAGGTAAGATGATACACAATTTGTAATATTTCAAAACTAGTCCACACTCTTTCAAAGAAATTGAGCTATCAATGACAAAAATGTATGGGTAACAATTGTGGATAAAATAAATTATGTGAAAGCATTTTAATTGATTGCCATACAAATAGGCATCAAAATACAAAAGAAAAAATGTTGGCCAATGACGCCAATTTTTGAGCACGTATTGATAGATGATTGTTTGTAACTAATTTTAAATTTTATAACTTTATCTTGAATAATTTACGAGATATGGGATCATAAAACGTAAACCAATATCTTGTATAGGATTTAGTTGACTAATTTGACTCATTTTCGAACTTCAAATTACTTTTCTACAAAAATATATTAAAATTAAATTTCATCGCATTCGGAATAGTGTTTATCAAATTATTTTGTATAGGCGGACAGACAGACGGCCATGTCTAAATCGACTTGAAAGTGATGCGGATCAAGAAAATATTTACTTTTCACACCGGTCACGCTTTCTAAGATCGGATTTTTTTAGTTTACACCCAATTCTAATGCTTTATATGAATTTTTTCTGACCTCAAAATGTATTCATAGATTTATTTTATTTTTACGTCGTTTTCTTTAAAAAGATGCAGGCTAATTTAGAAATATCACAGACTGTGAATCATCTTGTTTTTTAGATTTTTCCCAATTTTTCAAATGCATCTTGGATTTAATTTTTTGTCGAAAAAAATTACATTTTTCGAGTTCTTCTATCGAATTCTCTCAAACCAGTAAACCAATTTCAAAATGTTGTGAAAAATGTTTATTGGGTTTTAAATTATCTTTTAAATAGTATTAACCCGTTATTGATCAAACCCGTTATTTAAAACGATAAATATTTGCAAAAATATGTGACCAACTTTTTGAAAGCTCGGTTCAAAAGTTATCTCGTAAACCTATCCATAGATTTTTTTTAATTAATATATTCGAATTCTACGGGTCATTACCAATAATACAAAAATAGTGCCATTTACTGCACAAACTTTTTTTCTCATTTTGTTGTGTAGTTTTATCGTACGATATCAATATTGATCGATCTTTTCAGTTTGAATCGATCTCTTTCCAAAATTGCTTAAGCCATATTGCCTCCTTCACAGCCGCAGACAAAGCCATATATTCGGCTTCAGTGCTCGACAATGCTACGGTATGTTGTCGCTTGCTGCCCCATGATATTGCGCCACCACAAATGTTGAAAACATATCCCGTACATGATCGACGCATGTCAATATCAGACGCCCAGTCAGCGTCCGAAAAACCATTCAAATTATCAGTGCCAGTAAAATGAATTTTCAAGTTGATCGTACCTTTTAAGTACCTAAAAATTGATCAGCGAAATTCCATTTGAATTTTTGTCGTTCGTAATATTAAGACCGATACAATGTTTGGCTACACCCATGTCCTTCAATTTGAATGCACTATTCAACGCCGCTTTCAATCTGTCTCGAAGCTCGACATCTCGGCAAAAAATCAATATATCATCAACGTTGATACCTACAATCAGATCTCCACCTGGCTTATAAAATAACACAGGAATCCATCTTCGATTTCGTGAGCCCAAATGTCTCCAACGCAGCCTCCAATTTAACATTCCACTGTCTACTGCTTTGTTTGAGTCCATAAATCGATTTATTTAATTTACAAACGCGACCATCCGGTTGATCCATATAAATTTCCTCCGACAAATCGCCTTGCAAAAAAGCTGTGGTTGCATTCTCAAAAATAATAGTTATTTTTGACTTTTATAAATATTTCTCAAAAATAATAGTTATATTTGACTTTTATAAATTTTTATCAAAAATAATAGTTATTTTTGACTTCTATAAATATTTATCAAAAATAATAGTTATTTTTGACTTTTATAAATATTTATCAAAAATAATAGTTATTTTTGACTTCTATAAATATTTATCAAAAATAATAATTATTTCTGACTTTTATAAATATTTATCAGAAATAATAGTTATTTCTGACTTTTATAAATATTTATCAAAAATAATAAATATTAATGATTTTTTTTATATTACTCAAAAATAACTATTATTAAAGATTTTAATATGAAAAAGTTAAAAATAATTATTATTATCTGACTTTTTCAAATGAAACTTATAATAATTATGTTTTTGCGGCAAAACATCAATAATTGATTACGTTAAAGTAACAATCAAGTAAATAGTACGAAAATACGCTTCCCAATAAGCATTTCGTCATGCGCTGTCGCATGACAGCCAAGCTTTAATAATAATGTTGAATTCCGGTACTGTAAAGAGTTGGATAAATAATTTATATGAAAATATCAAATCAAGTGTTTAAATCAAGTCTGTAAAAATTTGATATATATACGTATATTCAAATTTGTAAAATTAACATCATAGCTGCTTCAATATAAAGAGCAACTTCACAGATAGACAAACCTACAACAAATTCACATAATATCTACATAATATATCATGTCAATCATTCTCGGTGTGTCGTTTATGATGGAAAGTATGAGCTAGTATTTCAAAAAATAAAAAAAAATAATATGAGCTCAAATTCAATTCAAATATATGCAGTAAAATCACAAATTTTACAATTTTAAAGCATTTGTATACTTCGATTTATGATTGCAAACATAGATCATAGTGATCTTTTGTATGTGCTTTCCGATAAGCAGCAACAACATTTTTTTATCTCGTAAAAATTATTAAAGAGACTGCCGAATTTATTTCAATGGAAATCATGATGTGATAAATATATCATTGAAATATGTTATCATTAATCAGTTGTTTATTCATATTTAAATCATACAATGAGCTCATCTTGATTTTTTAATATGCCAAGATAAAAAAAAATGATTTTTCGACACACTTCTTAAACATGGAATATTTTTCACACGGTGAAATCATTTTTAGCTCATATTCAACGCAATTCGCCTTTCTATGCTCTCTGCTGCAATTGCTCAGGTTTGTTGATTGTTTTCCGTCCCTCCCCCATCCTACTCCGCGCTAACTGCGTGCATAGTTGAGACGGCAAGAGTGCGTAACGAAGACGGTGGCCAAGGCATAACACTGACCACTGTTTAGCTTACGCTCTCATCTGTTCGTCTCAGCTGTGCCCGCTATTAGTATGTTTGTATGTTTTAAATTCACCCAGTATCGAAAATGTCGCAAAACTTTCGTATAGATTTTTGCAACGTTCGTGGACTGAGGTCGAATTTTTTCTCTGTGTATGCACATGTGTCTGTCTATAGGCCACATATAGTGGCATTAGGTGAAACCCAGGTTAGTGAGGGTGCAGATCCGCTGGATTTTCAGATACCAGGGTACCACCTACTGCCATTGTTCTCTGCCCATAGGGGCCTCGCCCTTTTTATTCGAAGTGACGTTGTGTACCAGCACCAGCAGCAACATAGTGTTTCGGTTAATGAATTTAATTCTATGTGGATTAAATTCAAAATCTTGCAACACATCATGCACTTGTGTTTTATTTATAGGAGTCCGAAACTTGATAGGGTTTCTACCTGTAACAAGTTAGATGCACTATCAGATTCGATCTCAATTATTTTGGAACAGTTTCCAGGCAGTGAAATTGTTGTTGCTGGTGACTTTAATGTGCACAACGCCACTTGGTTGAGCCACTCCGGTCTATCAACACAGGAGGGTTGTTATGTTGAGCTGTTTGTCGAGTGCAATCAACTCACGCAACTGCTGAATGAGCCGACGTACCTCCCACGCGTCGGCGGGCTGAGACAAAAAGTCCTAGACCTTTTTCTGACTTCGGTAATTCCGACCACTGTACTGTTTCCGCTGCATTTTCGTATTCTAGTTTACGAGTCTGTTCGATGAAAGCCCCGAAGAGAACTGTATGGCTTTACGAAAAAGCTAATTGGGTTGCGTTAAATGATTTTTTTCGCAACTTTAATTGGAAATTGTGTTTCGCAGATAGAGACATAAATGCCGCGGCCTTAATGGTACAAAATATTATTTTATTGGGTATGTGGTCCTTCATACCTTCTAAAAAGATTAGCATTAAACCCAAGGACCACTCTTGGTTTAATGAGACTTGCAGGATTGCAGTCAGGTCGAAAGAGGAAGCCTTTCAGAATTGGCGTTCTAATAAGAATGCTGATACTGAAAGACTTCGCATACAGGCCAGGAATCGCTGTAATGCCGTGATCGCACGTGAAAAGTTTCTACACGAACAAAATGCACGCAAAAAGGTCCTTCTCTAGAGGTAGTAAAAATTTCTGGTCATTTGTTAAAAGGGTGAAGAATCAGACGACATCGTCTACTCCAACCCTTGTTATGAATGGCCAGACCTTCACTGACCCGGTTGATAAAGCTAATCTCTTGGCAGAATTATTTGCAAATAATTCAACGCTCCCAGATAGCAATCAACCACTGCCCGTCGTTGAATTTGTTTCTTCTGCAATGCCGGAGATACATTTTCGAACTCGGGCAGTTAAAAAGGTTTTAGAAAATCTCAATATTAACAAAGCCTCCGGGCCTGATGGCATATCTGCCCATGTGTTGAAGAAGTGGCTTGTCCATTGCGTAACCTTTTCAACATCTCCTACACGACAGGAGTTTTTCCATCTTGTTGGAAGGTTGCCAATGTCCAGCCAGTTCCGAAAAAGGGTGAGGCTACGAACCCTGCTAATTACCAACCCATTGCAATATGCTCTGCGCTATCCAAGGTAATGGAAAGCGTAATAAACTTCCACCTTGTGAACTATCTGGAGCGAAACGAATTACTTAGTGACCGGCAATATGGTTTCCGTAGGACCAGATCCACCGGTGACTTGATGGCGGTCCTCTCCGAAAAGTGGAATAATTGTATTCATCTTTTCGGGGAGAGTAAGGTGGTTGCTCTTGATATTTCCAAGGCTTTTGATCGAGTGTGGCATGAAGCCCTGGTATCAAAACTTATTGCATATGGTGTCGGTAATTCTTTTACTCGATGGATATCGAGTTTTCTCCAGGGTCGTTCAATACGAGTTGCGATGGATGGTGTTTTCTCAGAACAACATTCCATCAATTCTGGAGTCCCGCAGGGTTCTGTCCTATCCCCGTCCCTATTTCTGGTTTTTATCAATGACCTGTCATCGACCCAGAACCCAATCCATTCCTTTGCAGATGACAGTAACATTTGTCACTCATATACGTTCAACAAGCGCCCAAACTCTTTGGAGATTGAGAATAAAAGACGCACAATGAATGATACACTCAACAATGACCTTAAAACAATCTCCGAGTGGGGTCTTGCAAATAGAGTTGATTTTAATGCTAGCAAGACCCAATGTTGTCTGTTATCTCACAAAAGAATGGATTCACCCCTTCCTCCCCTCCATATGGACTCTGTGGATATTGCGCAGTCAGCTGCTCTTGACGTTCTGGGTATATCAATTCAATGTGACCTCCGTTGGAATGATCACATATTTGATGAGTCGAAAGAAGCGGCCAAGTGCCTCGGTTTTTTGAAACGGTGTAAGACATACTTCACTCCCGCTGACTTGCACATTGTCTACACCACCTATATTCGGCCTAAGATGGAATACAATTCGCACATATGGGCAGGGGCTTCAAAATCTTCTTTGGAGTTCCTGGATCGAATCCAACAACGTGCAATATATATAATATGGGATGAAAATATTTCATCCTCTATTGGTTCTCTTGAGCACCGAAGGACCGTAGGGTGTGTAAGCCTTTTTTATAGGTATTACAATGGTAAGTGTTCGAGGGAAATACATGGCCTGATTCCACCAGGTCGTGTATTCTCTCGTTCTACTCGGGCTTCGAACCACGCCCACCCCTTCGTAGTTCACTCGGTTCTCAACAGAACCACGCATTACAGAGATAATTCGTTCTTCAGTCGTACGATACGTTTGTGGAACAATCTCCCTGCCTCTGTTTTTCCCGACATTTTTAATATTGGGAAATTTAAAGCAAACATCCACCGACATTACTCTATCTTTCCTCCTCCCTTTAACCTATAATCCTTTCTTACGATCAACACTGTGCATTGCACGAAAAGGGGGCATCCCCTGAGCGTTGGTTAATTTGTAAAAAAAAAAAAAATTAAAAGAAAACAATATTTTTGTAGGTACAATATTTTCCAAAAATTTAGGGCCCTATTATGATTAGCGAAGCGAATGCTTTGGCGAATGAACTGGCGAATGTACTAATTTTTATAATTTTAAAAGTAAGCAACACTTTCAATATTGACAGATCAAATGACGGATTTCCTTGTTGCAAAAAATAGTATCATGTTACGTGTACTGCCTGTTATTTCAGGCGTTAAAATGATTATTATATATTGTTGTGCATTTTTGTGCAGCGCCATTTAACAGATACTCTTTTATCTTAATATCTATTTTTTTTATTAAAAAACCATTTAATATTATTTATGGTTTAAAAAACGTTAACTCGATTCAGAACAATAATACTTTTTCGGGTTTTTGTTATTTTTTTGTCTATAAAAGATCAAAAATTATCCAAATAAACTGCGGAACAATTCAAATTAGTTAAAATTTACAGTTAAATATGTTTTTAAATGTTAATATTGGAATTTAAATAAAAATAAATACTTTTTATTAAAAAAACTAGTTCTTTTATTTGGAGCAATACTTCTTTTATTTTAATTTAAAGAAACCCTAGAGTTTCAAAACAGCTGCTGTGAATTATCTTGTTTTAAAAAATAATAAAAATGTTCCAAAAAAACGATGGGTACAACGCAATCAAAGAAGAACGCGTTAAACAGAAGCCAATACAGTGTGCAGAAAGCTGGAGCGACGACGAGGAGGAAGACAATAAGTGACAGTGATGGTGGTCTGGTGGTCGAAGCATTCATCTGTGGGACAAATAACTTCACGCGATGAACCAAGCTGCATCCTCAGCAGCAGTCGGAGCAGTTCCAGACATTTTTTTATTAGTGTTAAGTTTAAAATCAAAATAAAAAGTGTGAAAAAAAATTGTTTTTTTTACGTTTATTAGTTAGGTCAAATAAAACTCAAAATTATAGATATACTTTTAGAAAAACTAAAGGATTAAAAAAATTGAAAATCAGCACAAAAGCACAAAAGAAAAAATAATCAAAAGATAAACTGAAAAACAATAGATAAAGATACGTTCGCCGATTGGTCACATTAACTTTTGATTCGCTTTATTTTGACACTTGAAGTGAATCAAAATCGGTTGAGTGTTGCATGTTTTTTTACGTTCGCTTTACTTTTACCGTTTTTTGGCGAATGAAGTCTGGCTGGAATGAAGTAAGCTGTGATAGCTTTTTTAACGTTCGCTTCGCCAAAACCACGCGACTCATAATAGGGCACTTAGTAATGAGAATTTAATAAGTTTTTAATGTAGAGTCTAAATTTTCCTAATTGTCACAAATGGCGTTGCACAAATGGCATAAAGATAATGTTACCTTTTTTTCATCAAGTATAATTGTAACTCCTAAATCCGAACAACTTATCAATCTTCATTGTCCTTGCAATTTAAATTAATTGTTCATAAAAAGGAGTCCTTTTCAAATTTATATAATATCAAATTTATTTACTTTATTTTAAAAACAAACTTTTTCAATATGTTTAAGTATTGTTTGTACCAAAATCCTGAGAAATTTGGGAACAAGTCTGCCATGTGATTTATGCCTCGAAGTTTTCTCGAACTAACTGGGATAACAAAAATCCGATCTCGTTGCTAATTTTTAAAATTTCGTATTTTTCGTAGAGTAAAATTTTATGTTAGGATATTTAAACATTTTCCGCATCGATATCGCAATGATTTTCAAATAAATCTCTATGTATTTGAACTTTTTGATGCAATATAAATCAAGGATTGAAACCGTTACCGAAACCGAAACCGATATCCGTTTAAAACCGTTTCATTTTTAAAACCGAAACCGTAACCGAAACCGTTATACGAAAATCAGAAATAAACCGATATCCAAAACCGATATAACCGGTTTCGGTTTTATACCGGTTTAAAACAGTTTTTAAAAAAGTATACAAAAAACCAGAATAACATATTTTATTTTATATAGAAGATCTTAATTAAAATTTCATTATAAAAATTTGGAGTTCCCAAAATAAAAATTTTTGGTTGTATAAAAATTCACATGTTGTTTTTTGTAGAAACGATATTTCCAAAACAACGGTATTTGCTCTAAAATTTGTTTTTTGTTACATTAATCGAATTAACAACAAAACACCAGCAACTCCAAGCAAAATTTTTACGTTTTTTATTTATTTTATTAGTAAAATATATAGGGGAGCTTGAGGTAAAGTGGAACAAGTTTTGAAAAGTTCATTTGAATATTTTTTAAATTCTTTTAAAGGATCTATTCAATAGAATACCATTTATAAGTCTTCTAATGGATGCTCCATTTCGGACATAAACAAAACAATGTAATGCAAAAAAAAAATTTAAAAAGGTTCAAATTATTAACATCTCAGTAACTATTGAAGGAAATACGAAAAATGAAGTGCAAGTTAGACAAGTTTAAAAATTTCAAGTATAAGGCAGATATTTGTTTACATTAGTGATGATAAAAATTTCTTGTTCTTGCATCTTGTTCTTGCATTTTTTTTGCAAGAACAAAAGCAAGAACAAAATCGAGATTTTGCAAGAAAAAGAACAAGTGCAAGACTAAGACTGCAAGAAAAGGAAGACTCTTGCGTTTTTTTATGATTTTATAGTATTTATTATGTTTTTAAGGTAATAATGATATACAAAAGAATTCATGATATTACTAAATATTGAACAATAAGTAACAAAATATTTATGAACGTGAACATTAATGAAGATGTGTGTTTTTTTTGTTTTTGTCGAATTCTAAAGAATATAAGCATCTTAAAAATAAGGCCTGTGAAGCACTTTTGAAGCGGTAAATAGCTTTAAAAGTGCTTCAAAAGTCGCTTCAAAAAGATAAAATAGACAAAACAATGTTTTTTTCTCTTTTCTTCGCTACGCAAGTTCGTACATCGATTGTGCATATGCACTGTGCTATGCACATCATTATTTTTGTTTTACTTTTATATATAGTTTTTTTGTTAATTGTAAAATCATGAAGTAATAAAAAATAATATATGAACATTTTCACAGTGTGATATATTTAGCTGATACATTGCTTTTTGTGTTTTTCTTTTTTCACAAATCCGCTGTTTGAAAGTGCAACAACAACAAAAATGCGAATAAAGCCGCATCCAAGCTTTTGATAGAATTTTGGCGGGAAATTTTTTGTACCACAAAGAGAACTCGTTGTTGTTGCCAACTAGAGAGCTGTACTAGATACATACATGTAGTGTGGTGCCGTGCGTCTGTCCGTTGTCATGCGTCTGTCCATTGTCATCTATATGTTGCCATGCGTCTGTTTGTTGCAATGCGATGATACAGGAAAGCAACGAATAGTTGTCGTTGTGAAAGTGTGTGTATACGAATCGTAATCGTTATTGTTATATTCTCTTCTTTCTGTTAGTATTCGCTTTGTAGCGTTTGAGTTTGTGTTCGCAAAGAAAAATGTTACTTTGCAAGATATTATTTGAGTTCTCTTGACATACGGTACGTGTAGCATACGGATTTTTTTTAATCTGTGACGAAAACAGAAATATGCTTATACGAAATATTCCTTATATTTATTGTATATGTATATCGTATACTGTATATCGTCGTTGTAGAACGAAAAGTCACCAAATACATTTTTATGAAAAACTTAATTTCAGTGTTTGTTGATTAATATTATTAAAAGTAATTTTTAAAGTTGAAATATCAATTGATAGATTTACATTTTCTTATCATGTGGTAAAAAAAATGGAGATCAGCGATTAAAAATTGACAGATACATAAAGATGTTTGTAAAAAATATTTAGCATTTTGAAAATGTATTTGGTGATTTTTCGTTCATTTTATTATGGCCTTGAGATTTTGAATTGTCTTGTCAACATCACTTGTTTTATACAATTATTTTTGATTTGTTAATTCTTGTTAAAATGTAATTCAAATTTTTATGTTATTAGATTTTTTATTGTTAGTAAAATGTTGAAGATATTGAAAATATGGAAAATTAGTAACTTAAATACAATTAGTGTTCAAATTCTATTCGTTTTCATTATTAATATGCAGTTTAAGATATTTGTCTTCGATCTTTATTTAAAATTTAAAAGATTAAGATTACCATTTCATGACTTGCTCTTACAAATGATCATCACTAGTTTACATATATTGCAGTTTACAGAATTGTTGAAATTTTATTTCTTTAGCTTTTATGGATGAAAATTGTACAAAATTCTTCTTCTTTTCAATTCAGATCATATATCAGGTGTAAGTCAAAATGTTGCTTTTCATTGGTTTGTGGTCACGAAATTTTAAATTAAATTTTTTACTTGGCGTAATCAATTAAATAATTCATATAACACAATATTTTTACTAAAATAACAACAAACATTGTTTAAATTACGTTTCCCACTTTACCCCAGTATCATAATTTGATCATAATTTAGCACCATATAAAAAATGTAAAATTATTTGAAAAATATGGAAATTAAGAAAATTTATAAAAAAACCGAAATCAAAACCGAAACCGTAACATGGAACCGGAATACCGAAACCGTTTCGTTACAAAAACTTAAAACCGAAACCGTAATCGAAACCGAAACGCGGAAAAAACCGAAATCGAAACCGTTATTCGTTTAGGTTTCAATCCTTGATATAAATTCAGGATCGTTGGTATTATCGTTCGAAAAAAAAACGGCCATATGTCGCTTTAAATTATTTTTGCAGTTTTGGTACGATTTGGCCTTCGATATTGGTGCAAGATCTAATTCTATATCGTACGATTGCGCCGACATAAAAAGTTGCAACAAATGTTTCTATGAAAATATGTTGTTAGCCCTAGTCCGGGCTTGAAGCAGGGACATTTCGGCTCGCAGTCCAACGCACTAACCTTAAGCTACCGACGCTACTCCATTGTAAATACCGCAGACAACATTTTTGGCAGGATCAAAGAAGATTGGACATTATTTCGATATATTTCAACCAGACAAAAATCGCACCATTTTTTGCAAAAAAAAAAAAAAAATTACCTGCGACGCTTTTAACGAAGATCAATGGAAAATTTTATCATCTTAACATTATATTTTAGAACCAAATGTAAAAACGAACGATTTTTTTGTCTGGTAGAAAAATGCGGCTGGTACAAAAATGCGGCCCACCTCATCTTTTGAGTTGCCAATGCGCGGTGATGCCAAATGAGTTTGACATGCCTGTTCTACACTGTTTAAATGCTTGAGAACTACTTTCCCAATAATTATTTAAAAACATAACTTTCTACACTTGTGATACAGATACAGTACAGATTGGGTTGACGAAAACTGTATACTCTATTTTAAATTTTGTTTTAATATCATTTCGCTTTCAGACTTCAATGCTGTAGTTTATTAACCAGACTATTTTGAAAACATATGTTTTCCAAAATATCTGGCTATTTTTATCCAGTCTAAAATTTGAATTTTAGCCCGAGCTAAAAATTTGAAACTGCTAAAATTTTAGACTGGAAAAATATCCAACTTGTAAATTAAAAATAATTTCAAAATTTACGATTTGTTATTGTTTTTCACCAAAAAATTTGAATTTTCTGTTAAAAATTAGATAAATTTATCATGTCTGGAATGAAAAGCAACATCCAGGTTCATAAAATAAAAAGGTTGAGGCTAAAATTGTAGCGGCTGTTTTAAAATAGCTGCTGTATAAAATAGCCTGGTTGATAAACTACATCACAAACAGGAAAAAAATGTTCATTCATTTTTGTGTCGACCTAAGTTATTCAGGACTGTAGTTCCAAACTATTATTATGGTGTGTATTTAAGACTTCTTTGATGTTATACTATATTCCATTTAAAATTTACTTTTCCATTCAAGACAAATATACGAATATTTTAAGAATTATTATGATTATCAAGTTTTAAACTAGTGTTGTTTTATTATGTGAATATTAAGTATACCATTAAGCTCTTTATGAATCAAGATATAAGACGTTTTGATTGAGAGGCTATATTTCACAACTTTTTAAATAACGTTTCTCTACGCTATTCTCAACACAATAAATTGAGAAAAATACTTGATTTAAACTTGCAAACTACCTTTATTCAAGTGCAAATATTTATTGGGTTGTTTAAGGCCTAGATTTCGAAGTTATTAGGCTTACATTTCGCAGATTAGAAATGTTTTTTTCCCGCCCACTTCGTAATATTAAAAAAAAAAACACATATGAGCTCGCACGGTTTTCGATTTATGGGGGTTTCATGGATACGGACGGCATTGTTTTAGACACTATCTGCCTATTTTAGAGGCTGCGCTAAACTATTATTATTATTACCCTACATTAATGAAAAATCTTTTTTGCTATAGGGTCGTGAGAATATGTGAGCAAATATAAATTATTTCGTAAAACGAAACGAAAAGTGATTCGGCAAAAAACGTCAGAAATTACACTGTGTGTTTTTTTTCTGTATAAAATCAAATAAAAACGGCGACGAAATAAACAAGTACAATAAAACAGGCATTGAAATTTTCACGCATTGATAAACTAACAAACTAATTTCCCCTATTTGTTTAAAGATTATTTTGTATGTATTGATACACAAAAGAATATTATTGGGGTCTATAATACTAATATGCCCTTTAAGTGAATTCGTTTTCGTTTGGGGCATTTCCCTGCTCCAATTGAGAGTAACAATAGTCCTATAAAGTGTATATAAATAATTGTGCCTTATATGTATATGTAATTGAAAGCGGTTCAGTGGAACTCATCAAAAACCTATAGATGCCAACTTCGTAAGAATATTCTACTTAATTTTTTTTAATCGCGGCTGGCGATTACAATGCAGAGCACACTCACTGGGGCTCTAGATTCATAACTCCAATGTGTAGGCAGTTATGGGTGTTATATTTGTACTCAAAGTGGTTGGACCTACAGTTTATTGCCGAATCTTTATTGAAAAGATTATTTATATGAAAAGATGTTGTTAGCCTCAGTCCAGGACAGGGGCGGATCCAGACGTCGTTCTTAGGGGGGAGATTTTGAAAAATGACAATATTTATAATATATGAAGTTATATATTAAATAAAACACTAATATGTTCTAATATTAAATTTTAAATACTCAAATTAAATACTTAAAAATAAAAATTGATTTGCTATAATAATATTAATATTAGTAGTCATAATTTTAAAAATTTTACATTTTACATAATTATATAAAGTAAATAGTTAAAAAGTTAAAAAAATCGACTTTATTAATTCCGATATTTTTCAAATTTTACAGTTGCCAACAAATAATTTAAACGTACTTTTATTATTTTTCTATTAAAATAGTTTTTTTTTTTAAGTTATTCCCCTTAATTAATTGAAACATTTCGTTAAAATACAACTTTTTGCATTCCGTTAAACTAATATAGCATGTGAACCACACTCAGAAAAAACTACCATACAAACGATAGTTTTTTTTTAAACATGATAAATTATAATTTTAATCGTAACATTTAATACTAGAAAATATTAGGTATTAAATTTTTTTATATGAAAATAATAATTTTTTAAATACTATTATCAATAACCGTCATATTAACAAATTTTTATGGGATTCCATGGGTTTTTTCTGAGTGTATAAGTTGAATATTGAAGTTACCCAATAAACATTTTTATAAGCGAATAGTAAAAATGTTTTCGAAATTAACATACTAATAAATAAATTTTGACAATATTATCAAAATATTTAAATAAAATTTACGTATTTTTATTTTCATAAATGAATTTACAAATATCAAAATATTTGTGAAACTATTATAAGAAAATGTTTTGAAGTAAATGTATTCCAATTTTGTTTAAACAGGTTATCTAGAATCCTGACAAAAACCCTACGTATTTTTATTTTCACACGTATTTATTGGATGTCGGTTTATATTCTGAATTCCTTGAATAAATTGTTTTGAAACACATGTTGTTCCAAATACTTTTCAACGCATTTTGAGAGTACTTGGAATATATTCACTTAGTTATTGTTTAATATATATTTTTATAAATGTCGATTCCAATTTTAAATACGGTTTTGAAATATACGTTCTTTCAAATACTTTTCAACGCATTTTTAGAGTACTTGGACTATATTTACTTAGTTATTGTTTAATAAATATATTTATAAATGTCGATTCCAATTTTGAATGTGGTTTTGAAATACACGTTCTTCCAAATAATTTTCAAACGGATTTTGTGTGTATTTGGAATATACGTGCGTTTTTATATTTTTAAACGTGTTTTAAAATATTGTACTTTAGCAAAGTGATGTAATTTAAAAAAAAAATGTACATACATATTCGATTTAAATCAAATTGAAAATATATTTTTTTAATTCAATTTAAACTAATTTTGTGCATATTATCATTTATGTTACATTCTTCGTTGCTGTGTATGCAAAAATAATATGGACGTATGCGTACTATGGGCGTCTCTGATATCGAATGGCACCTGCGCGCTGTGAAGCTGTACTGTGCGGAAACGTCTTATGTGCGATAAGACTCATGAGTTCTTATGAAAATGCGCATAGTGAAGCGGTCATCGCAAGGATATTTTCGAGCACAGTGAAGATGTAAAGCTCTTTTAGTCCAGTCACGTAGCGACCTTTTGGCTCGTAGTTCAACTAACCGTTTCTTTTTATATAGTTTTTTGCACTTACAACACGTTTTGAAACACATTAATAAAAACACATTTTAAGAACCCTTCTATGAATAAAACACAGTTTGCATATAAATACACGCATAAATCATTCTGAATATAATATATAAAACCATATACAAAACGCGTACATTTCATTTTGAAAAATACGTTTAAATAATGTACAATTTATGAAAATCCAAAATTAAAAACATGTTTAAAAAACATTTATGAAATGTTTATTTATGCACACATGTACTTGTGAAGCTCCTATATCTTGAATATTGCTATATTTAAGACCCGTTTTTCAAAGAAAATCGTACGCTTATATTCAATGAAATATTTACTAGAGTAAGCATACAATATGCGTATTTCCAAGCATAAATGTTTATTGTGTAGTCTCGTTTGAAAGGTGATGAATTGGTTTTTGTAATAGTGTACTCGTTTTCAGAATTTTCAATATACAAATAATATAAATAATTTAATATACAAAAGAAAGATGGCCAGAAAGGTTTTTTTGAAGGTTTTTTCGATGTACTCTATTGGAAGAGAGCCGACATCTAACTGACTAACGCCCAGGTCATGGCTAAGTTCTATTGAAATTTTTTGAAAAAACAACAACAAATTGAAAACACATCACAGGCAATGATCATACGGAGCGTTTCGAATACAGCCATTTATCCTCATCAGTGATCTTTGTGTGATCATACTTTTATAACAATTTATAAAGATTTCAAATGAGACTACCCACCTCATAGGCTTACTATTTTCAAAAATTATCTCTAATTTTTTATATTTGAAGTACGTAAATATTCTTCAGTTGCATACGTATAACATGCTTGGTTACGGAAAATACCATGAGAAGAATGTAATAATTTTTCAATATAAAAATATTTATGTATTCCAGTTTGGTTGAAAAATATTCAACATATTTGAATACCCATTACTTCGATGTTTGATATATACATAACCAAAATTTTATTTTTATTTTAAAATGTAATAGGGCCTAAAAGTTACATTATGCTGCTAGAGTTTAACACAAAAATTTTCAGTCACAGAAATACAAAAACTTAAATAATAATGAACATTTTGGTGGGTGTTTTCAACTTTAAGGAGGATGCTCGAGCTTAAGATTTTATTTAAAATTGGTGAAATTTTAGGAGGATATTTAAAGATTCAATCTATAATTGTGACTATTTCGATTCAAAACAACTTTATTTAGATGGTAAAAAAATAAAAATATGGATTTAGAATGTTTTTTTTTAACTTCATCTGCAATGTGCGAATACAGACATTATTTTTTTGACTCAAATTTTTTGTGGTAAACTCTAGCAGCACAATGTAACTTTTAGCCCCTAATTTACATTTCTTGTTATTTATAGTTAAGCCTAATTAATTAACGGACTTTAAACGTCAGAAAAAATAATTTGACAAAAAAACGAGTTGGGAAAGTTAGGTCACATGGGTAAGTTCGGTCACATGGGGCGGATTTTTATAGTCGGTCGGGCCCGACTATGGAATACCCTACACCTTTGGTGGGGATATTAATGTGGGATATTTAATTGCATACCTTAATTTTAAAGTTTTTAATTATGCTGAACCTCTCCACCCTCAGAATATTATTCATAAATCAGAAATTTACGTCTTATATCCCCATAAATAAAAAATTATATAAAAGTATAAACTAAAAAAAAAATTGTAAAATATAATTAGGAGGACCACGCCTATATTTAAAATTTTGAAAGGCTAATATTTCATAGATTTGATTTTAATAATTTACGGATCAAATTTCCACCATGAAAACCCGGGAAATAATGAAAAAAAAAAAGTGGGCGGATCACATATTTATAGGTGAATTATAACAATACCTTTTAAATTTAATAACTATACCTTGAATACTTTTCGAGTTATTAGTTCCGAAAGAGTTATATAAAAGCGACTTGTATGGGAGGTGGGCGTGTCCGTTGACTGATTTGGCTCATTTTCAAACTCAGTTCCTACTTTTGGCTAAAATATATTCGAAATTTCATCGCATTCTGATCAGTATTTCTCAAGTTATTCTGTATTCGGACAGCAAGACAGCAAGACGGACAGACAGACAGACAGACAGACAGACAGACAGACAGACAGACATACATACAGACGGACATGGCTAAACGGACTCGGGTAGTGATGCTGATTAAGAATATATATATACTTTTCCATACCGGACACGCCTCCTAAGGGGCGTTACAATATATGCACAAAGTTAATATACCCTGTACCTCATAGGTGTAGGGTATAAATATAGTAAATCTATATTCAGTATTGGTGCATTACACATCCCGATAAAATTCAAATTTTGACATGGTTCAGTAAAAGTTACAGCAAATATTGGATACATTTGTAGAGCTAATTCCGAAAATGGCATCAGTTTAGTCAAATTGGCTCTAGTTTTTGAGATAATGCCCATTTTATAATCTCCAATTAGTTTAGTCTTCAACCAAAAGAAAAATATGAAATTATCTTTTAGATATAAGATGCAGAAAACCTTGCGCCATAAAACACAATTTTTGCTTTCATGCGTGAACAAATTTGTTTGCGAGATATAAGCAAGTAGTAGTTAAAATTTTTCAAAAAAATAAAAATGTTATGTATGAAAAACTTTATTACATAAATGAGGTTTTAAAGAGGATACTTGACACCACATAAAAGTTCATACAAATATTTTTTAACATTTTTGTCCACTAAGTAATAAAGTATTTTACTACCAAAAATTTTCTACTTCTTAAAAAAATTTTAATTTCTTTTGTTTATATCTCGCAAACAAATTTGTTCATTCATTAATTCAAATTTTTGTATTGTAGAGCGATATTTTTATACGTCTAATATCGAAAAGACATTTTCATTATTTTCGTTTGTTGGAATTTTAAATATAAAAGAAGACCAAAATAATGATAAATTGAAAAATGGCTTTTATCTCAAAAACTATAGCCAATTTGACAAAACTAATGCTATTTTCGGAATCAGCACCACAAATGCATCCAATATTTCCATAGTTTATTATTCGAAATTGCTGATCCTTCATGGTTTCTTTTTGTGCCATTTTTAAATTGAAGTACTTTGCACTATACGTGTTTTCCTTTCTAATAAAAAACCGATGACAACTTTTAAATAAAGAATTACAGATACTATTCATAGGTGTTGTAGGGCTTTCTTGATATATTTTGAAAGTAAACGTAGAGTTGTACTCAGAGAAGTATAAAATTTACTACTTTTGTAATAATATTTCTTAAAAAATATAAATTTTTGACAAAATCATGGCGTCTTAGGGGGGGCGATCCCCTGTGGATCCGCCACTGGTCCAGGCTTGAACCGGGGACCTTTCGGCTAGCAGTCCAATGCACTAACCACTGAGATAACGCGGCTGTATCTCCTAGGGTGGCATTGATTTAAATTTTCATATAAACATAGAAGTTTTTTGAAAAAATGCAACACTAGAAGATACAGTGAGAATCATAGAAGATACAATGTAAATCGGGCATAAAGCTGAAACCTTCTACGATTAATTATCGTACCATTCTCCAGTAATTATATCCATAGTAAATACATATGGAATAAATTCAAAACAACCATTTAAAAATCATATAAACTGGCTAAAATATCGGAAATACATTAGCTCACATTTACCACTCAACAAACCACTAAAAAACTAACAAGACATATCGACCAAACTATAAATATCGCAACTGATCACGCCATACAGATCCAGAAAAAAAATCTAAAAACTACGATACTTACACAAAAACTACAAGCATAATTTATAAAATAGTCCGTGAATAAAGAATTTTAAGAAGGCAATGGCAAACCAATAGGTCACCAAGGTCAAAGCACGTGCTTTAGCAGAAGAATTCTTTCTTGAGAACATCAACCACAGATTTTTCTTTATGGAAAGCGGCTAAAAAGTTAAAACGCCCTGTACAAAAGAAATCAACACTGAGACTTCTGGACTGCAGATGGGCGAAGAGTGAAGAGGGTAGCGCAATTTCTGACCATTTAAAAACTGTCTTCAACCCAAATACACCACAAGCTAAATCCCCTAAATTTAGAACCCAAGAATTCAAAAAACCCAAAAACACTAAAAAAAGCTGCTGGACATGACTCAATCAATGGAAAGATGATTAAGGATATAGCTGTCATTCAATTGACCCATATCTTCAATGCGATGCTGCGACTTGGTCACTACCCAAGGTACTGGACAATCTCCCAAATCAAAATGATTCCCAAACTTGGCAAGAACTTTACGCAAGTATCATTTTGCTACCAGCCAATTGTCACGATATTCTGGAGTCGTATATCACGAAACGTAGCTTTAGAGTCAAACATGACACTTTTATATCACGTGACTTTCCTATCGATGCTGAGTACCGCAAGGAAGTGTACCAGGTCCATTTTTATATTTGATTTAACTGCCAAGAGACAAATTTATCACTACATCGACAATTGCTACAACTATCCTAAGTTCACACGCCAATCCTAAAATCGATACACAAGACCTGCAAAATCCACTTAAGCTACTATGTGGTAAATGTGTGCAAATATTGGCTAACACTATGGAAAATAAAAGTTAATGAATCTAAGAGCTGTCACGTCATATTCACACTTAATCGCGAAACATGCCCATGGAGTTATAGTTCCAGACCATACATAAGCCAAATACCTTGGTATCAGTAATGACTAAAAAAAAAAGTAATGACTACTTTTGTAATGACTACTAAATCATTACGATTCTTTAGTAGTCGTAATCAAAAATTTCGATTCCCTGCAGTGAAATCTAAACTAGTAGCATAAATATGTAGTATTCATATTAGTAACCATGTTTCTAGTTCGGTAGCTAGTTAAAATGGATGCAGAGAAAAACAGTTCAAAAATTTGTTCGTAGAGGAACGTGTCAAAATAGTCAAAAACAAAATAAATTATGAAATCGAATTATATATCAGTTATCTATTTTGCAGGAAAAATCTTTTTTTAACTTTATTGTGGGTTCCATCGTGCGATTTGTTTAATTTCTTTCCGCCATTGACTTGTACAATTTAACAAATAACCTATTTGAAAAATCATTAAACCGTGGCTTGGTTGCTGATAACAAGCCGAGCCAGTCGCTCTCTCCTACGCTCCACCATCAAGTCTCATTTTACAAGCTTTCTTGACTGGAGCAATTTCATCCATTCGGTCCACATGACCCAGACAGCGAAAACATAGGTTTTGATTCGCTTGACTATGTCAATTGTCGTCGAATAGCTTACAGCTCTAGTATTTCAACTGGTAAATAGTAACCAGTGGTATTAAATAAACTAGTTTATAGACTGACTGTAAAAATTAGTCATAGACTGGTTACAAGAAGCTAGTTTAAAAACTACTTAAATGTAATGCAAGAGGGGACAATTGACACATCGTAGGACATGAGCATTGAAAAAATTACAGTTCATTGTATGAAAATGGGGTCGAATTCGGGCTAGTTTAGTGTCTACGGAGAACTAGACCAATACTAGTATTCAACTAGTTCGTTACACTGCAGGGTAATCGCTCACTGTTACTGAATGCACCGCTATCTCAGCTATCAATTTACAAATTAATGTATTATTAATATTTTATTAAGTTACATAGAACTCTTTAATTGATTGAAAACATATTTTCCAATCGGAATTACATTTTTGTTTATAAATATGTGAGTTAACATATCATCGAATGTCATCGATAACAAAGGCAGCGCAAATGTAGCGTAAAAATTTCATGCTGGAAAAAATGGCGACCGCTCCCTAAACATGTTGAGGGTAGCATGCCATTCAAGCTCAAATTGCTCAACAGCTCGCTGACTGCAGCCAATGAAAAAGTAATTTGATTCTTAGTACATTTTTTGATTATTTTCACGACTACTTTAAAAGAATCAAAAACTAGTAATCGGACTACTTTTTTTTGATTACTTTCACAAAATTTAAGATTATTTTCAGATTATGTGAAAATAATCAAAACCAGTTGGGAAGGTTAGATCACATGGGAAATTTTAAAGTAGGTGTAATTATGATAGTTAGGATTATCAAAATTATAGTCGGTCTAAGCCGACTATAAATACCCTACACATATGTGTGGTTACCATTCAAAGTGATATATAGGTCACCAGGGTATACGAATCCTGAAAATAACTACAAACATTCAATCGCTGAAGAATTTCCGTTCATTTGATACCCATATTTTCAAATGGGTAGGTGTACCGAATTTCGATTTTTTTTTTGTGAACCACAAGTCTTTTCGCCGGAAAACATTATTATCATGTATTTGAACATGATGTCAATATATATTTGACCAAAAAAGTTTACCTAAGCACGTATAAATTAAAATTGATCTTTATATGTACATTTTATATGAGGTATTTGAACATAAGTGGTCGGATCATAGGTCACAATGGACCGATCTCGCCAATTTTTTCGCACATATAGCGTATTAGTAATCTAAGTCATAAGTTTCATTTGTCTAGCTCTTCAATTTTAAAAGTAGTATGGATTTCAACAGACAGACAGACTGACAGACGGACATCGCTAAATCGACTCAGGAAGTCATGCTAATCAAGAATATATTTACTTTTCCATACCGGAGATGCTTCCTTCTGGGTGTTACAAACGGCGTACCAAACTGAATATACCCTTTCACTCTTAGTGTAGGGTATAATTAACGAAGGATTTGAAATATTTGTCAAACTCAGATAATATATTATATTTATATTTAATAGTTTAATAATATATTTAATAATTTGTAAGTCTTTGAAATAAGAAATTTTAAATATTGTGGTCAAAAAAGTTAAAAAAATGTTTATTAAATTTTAATTAAACCACAATGTTGGTACACAAATTCTGGAAAGTGGCGCGGTACCAATTTTCATATCCACTTCAATAACACACATGAGATAGGCCAGAAGATGTTATTGTGTCGTACTCAACATCACTTAAAGTCTGCCAAACAATAGAATAAGTACGTATAATACCATCGCTTCACCGATTCCACTGGTTGCGCCGTAACGCAAAGGAAGATCACACAATGGAAGGTCTCGCAGGATCGGTGGAGCACAAAGTCTGTTGAATTCAAGTTGCTTTACTACATTCAGGTGAATCTCTGACAATGCCTATGTCGTCGCCATTTCACATTGACGTCATCCTTACAAGAAGAAGCAGTGGCAAAGAGAAAAAAATGCGTAGCGGTTAGACATACGTTTAAAATTAATGTAAATTAACTCATAAGCCGCGGTAGCTCAGTGGTTAGTGCGTTGGACTGCGAGCCGAAAGGACCCCGGTTCAAGCCTGGTTTGGGGCTAACAACATCTTTTCATAGAAACATTTTTCTATACCGCGCTACCTCTCGGCAGTAAATGGCAAACCTCCGAGAGTAAAAACATCATTGCCTATGAAAAGCTCTCACCCGCCGTTCGGATTCGGCAATAAACTGTAGGTCCCACCACTTTGAGTACAAATATAACACGCACAGCTCAAAATGGTGAGAGAGCTCGGCCTAAGTTCTTATAGAACTGTAGTGCCAAACTATTATTATTAACTCATAAGGCTACGCTATTTTTTATGCACACTCTTAAAACATGTACTTGTACAAAAAGAAAAATCGGTATTAAAATAAAGTGACTTGATTTATTATTTGAAATTAGAAAAAAATTGTTGAAAAAATTACAAAAATGACAGTAAACGTCTTTCCACATAAATTTGACAACGGAAACTGTCGAATCAGAATTAGTAACTGTTATCCGTTTTTTTGACATTAATGCCTAACAACATTTTTACAGTCGTTCTAACACTTTTTCCACAGTAAGTTACTGCGGGCTCCATTTCAGCACTAGAAAGTGTCAAAAAACAGTCCCAAACGACAGTTTTTTTTCTGTGTGTAGCTGAAACATTAAGGTGATGATTGATTTTTGTTAAAGTCGCTGAAAGTTTTTGGTAACTTTATATCTAATTTTATATAATAATATGGTTTTATTATTTATCTAAAAAAATTATAAATTTACAAAAAATTGATAATTTATGTTATGGCGGAATTATGCGTAAACACAACAATAAGTAATCTAATTTCGTCCTACGGGCGCCCTAAGGTTTTTTTTTATTATATACCGAAATGAATATATATTTTTTATTGGAATATTAATTAACACTAAAATATTGAAAATAAAAATAAAAAGTGCATTTAATATAAATTTAAAAACTTTTGTAATAAAAAACGATGTACAAAAAGTACGTACGTATTTAATTAATAATTAAATATATTATTAATTTTATAATTACATATATTATTAAATTTATATTTAAAAACGTGTTTAAAGGGAATACAAGTCTATAAAAATTATCCAATTCAAAGTTTAATAAAAAAACAATTATATTTAAACAAACGACAACATGTGAAATTCTTGTCAAAAAGTATTTAAAGTTATAACATTTTATTTCTTTTTATTACTGTTCCCAAGATAAACTCAAGATAAAAATTAAGAAAAAAAATATTTGATTTCAATAACTGAAACTAATATCCGATATATTAGTATTTTACTTTATTCATATATTATAATGTTTACCATGAATATGCCAGCTCTAAACAACAATTTATTTGATAAGTTAATTAGTTTTGGTAGTTAGTTTGGACTATGCCCTGGATAACCATTAATCATTTTCATATTGTTATTTTTTTTATTCATGCATACGCCCAGCCCTATTCTGCCATAAATACAGTGATGTGCGAAATAATAGGGACACCAATGCAATTATTTGATAAGTGATATTTTCTACTGAGTTTATTACAAAAACAAAGTTAATTCACTGTATTTCAAACATTGCTTATATGCAGAATTGAAGAATACCCATAATAGAGCATAATTATTCAGAATATTTTTTTGAAAATTTCAATCAATTTGTCTCAACCTTCTGATATTTGATCTGAAAATTAATAAGGACAGTTGCGAACTTTGGTTTATTTTTTAAATATTTAAATTTTTATTCAAGGATTGAAACCGTAACCCAAACCGATATCCGTTTAAAACCGTTTCATTTTTAAAACCGAAATCGTAACCGAAACCGTTATACGAAAATCAGAAATAAACCGATATACAAAACCGAAATAAACGGTTTCGGTTTTATACCGGTTTAAAACGGTTTTTAAAAAAGCATAAAAAGAAACCGAAAAACATATTTGATTTTATATAGAAGGTCTTAAGTACAAGGCATGTTTAAATGTCATTTACTGAAATTTGGAGTTCTCAAAATAAACATTTCCTGTTGTACAAAAATTCACATGTTGTTTTTTGAGAAACAATATTTCCAAAACAACGGTCTTTGGTCTAAAATTTGTTTTTTGTTTCATTAATTTGTGTAGCGGTAAATCGAATTAACAACAAAACACCAGCAACTCCAAGCACAATTTTTTGTTAAAAAATGATTCAAATTTTAATGATGTTGGTTTTTTTATTTATTGTGTTAGTAAAAGATATAGAGGAGCTTGGGGTAAAGTGGGACAAATTTTGAAAAGTTAATTTGAATATTGTATAAATTCTTTTAAAGGATCTATTCAATAGGTCTTTTAATGGATTTTTGAGTGATTTTTCAAACAGCTCAAATTTGTACGTACATGTATATTAAGGATTAAAAAATTATAATAAGGTAATAAAAAACAATGGTAATGCAAGAACAAATTTGAAGTTCACTGAATTGTTGATATTTGATTTCTTTGGCTTTTATGGATGGAAATTGTACAAAATTCTACTCCTTATGAATTTTTAGTATATTTACCGATGTATTCTTGTTGCTCTTGTTAAAGGTTCGCTTCTCTGATCTCTTTTGCAAATCAGATCGTATCTCAGGTGAAGTCAAAATGTTGCTTTTCATTGGTTTGATCACGAAGTTTTGAATTGACATTTTTTCTTTGCGAAATCAATTAAATAATTCATATAACACAATATTTTTACTGAAATAAAAAAAAAAACATTGTTTAAATTACGTTTCCCACTTTACCACAATATCACAATTTAAACATAACTTAGCACCATATAAACAATGTTTAGTAATTTGAAAAATATGGAAAAAAAAGAAATTTTATACAAAAACCGAAATCAAAACCGAAACCGTAACTTGGAACCACCGGTACACAGAAACTGTTTCGTTATAAAAACTTAAAACCGTAACCGAAACCGAAACGCGGAAAAAACCGAAACCGAAATCGAAACCGTTATTCGTTTAGGTTTCAATCCTTGTTTTTATTAAATAATTTATCATTGTTAAAGTAATAGTATGTTCTTATGTTAGAAAATAAATTATATTTTTTTACTTAGAGAATATAGTTGTTGGAATTGGGGCGATTATAGTAGTGTTGCTCCGAAAACATTTATCTATTAAAAAAACTACAAAGTAAATTCAAGTCTTACAGGAAAATTACAGAAATTGTTGCATACTCTAAGACAATTCAGAAGGTTTAGACAAATTGATTGAAATTTTCAAAAAATATTCTGAATAACTATGCTCCATTATGGGTATTCTATTCTGCATATAAGCAATGTTTGAAATACAGTTAGTTAACTTTGTTTTTATACCCTACACCTATGAGGTACAGGGTATATTAACTTTGTGCATATATTGTAACGCCCCTTAGGAGGCGTGTCCGGTATGGAAAAGTATATATATTCTTGATCAGCATCACTACCCGAGTCCGTTTAGCCATGTCCGTCTGTCTGTCTGTCTGTCTGTCTGTCTGTCTGTCCGTCTTGCTGTCTTGCTGTCCGAATACAGAATAACTACTTTTAGCCAAAAGTAGGAACTGAGTTTGAAAATGAGCCAAATCGGTCAACGGACACGCCCACCTCCCATACAAGTTGCTTTTATATAACTCTTTCGGAACTAATAACTCGAAAAGTATTCAAGGTATAGTTATAAAATTTAAAAGGTATTGTTATAATTCACCTATAAATATGTGGTCCAAAAATGGGCGTGATCCGCCCACTTTTTTTTCATTATTTCCCGGGTTTTCATGGTGGAAATTTGATCCGTAAATTATTAAAATCAAATCTTTTAGTTGTTTATACTTTTATATAATTTTTTATTTATGGGGATATAAGACGTAAATTTCTGATTTATGAATAATATTCTGGGGAGGTTCAGCATAATTAAAATTAAGGTATACAATTAAATATCCCACATTAATATCCCCACCAAAGGTGTAGGGTATTCCCCGACCGACTATAAAAATCCGCCCCATGTGACCGAACTTACCTATGTGACCTAACTTTCCCAACTCGTTGTAATAAACCCAGTAGAAAATATCACTTATCATATAATTGCATTGGTGTCCCTATTATACTTCTATAAGTATAATCACTGTAAATAAAAATATATTTATTAATAATATTTATGAATGATATATTAATGAATGTAGCCGCGGTAGCTCAGTGGTTAGTGCGTTGGACTGTGAGCCGAAAGGTCCCCTGTTCAAGCCTGGACTTGGGCTAACAACATCTTTTTCTAGAAACATTTTTCTATACCGCGCTACCTCTCGTCAGTAAATGGCAAACCTAAGAGAGTAAAACTATTGCCTATGAAAAAGCTCTCACCCGCCGTTCGGATTCGGCAATAAACTGTAGGTCCCACCACTTTGAGTACAAATATAACACGCACAGCTCAAAATGGTGAGAGAGCTCGGCCGAAAATCTATACAGGACTGTAGCGCCAAACTAAAATTATTATTATATTAATGAATGAATATATATATATATATATATATATATATATATATATATATATATATATATATATATATATATATATATATATATATATATATATATATATATATATATATATATATATATATTTATTAATATGTTTTAAAATTAATTACTTTATAACTAAAATGTATATTATGTACTATAACAAATTATTTGAGATTTTCTATTTTTTTTTTTAAGCAATCTATTTTTTTAAATTTATTCAACTAAATTTAAAAATAAATATATATATATTTTAAGTTTAACCAGTTGGGAAGGTTAGATCACATGGGAAATTTTAAAGTAGGTGTTATTATGATAGTTAGGATTCTCAAAATTATAGTCTGTTTAAGCCGACTATAAATACCCTACACATATGTGTGGTTACCATTCAAATTGGTATATAGGTCACCGGGGTATTCGAATCCTGAAAATAACTACAAACTTTTCATCCCTGAAGAAATTTCTTTCATTTGATACCCATATTTACAAATGGGTAGGTGTACCGAATTTCGATTTTTTTTTTGGGAACCACAAGTCGTTTCGTGGGAAAACATATATTTGACCAAAAAAAGTTTACCTAGGCACGTATACAGTAAAATTGATTCGTAGATGTAAATTTTATATGAGGTATTTGAACATAAGTGGTCGGTTCTCAGGTCATAATATACCGATTATGCCAATTTTCTTGTTCAGACAGCTTAGATATATGAAAAAATTTAGGTGAAGGGCAGCGTTACGAAAAGAGGTAATTTGTCCCATAGAGCAAGCAATCGACATTAATAAATGAGACGCAAGACAATTCAGCGCACTAATCTATATGTTAGAAAGAGACGGAAGATCATTCAGCGCATTGATGCAATGTGCGAGAAAGAGAAAAAATAAATATTATATTTATATAAAACTAAATTAACTAAGTGGAAATATGTAAAGTAGTTCCCACACGCTTATCTTCTATCTCTTGCACATTTCCAAAAAATCGCACGATGAATCGGAATACATTAAATGTGCAAGTCTCTCATCATCCGCAGCATATTCCTGCAACGATTCGCCATTATTTTTCCTTCGGAACTTCAGCTGTATTCTGTAAATTGCTGTCATGTGGTCAGTGCCATATTTTCGTTGCAGTGCACCCATGACCGCTGCATAACTGTTTGTGCCACTTTTTGGAACTGTCAACAAAACTTCGTCTGCGCCTCATGGGTGCATGAGTGCGCTGCTACCTTGTCTTCATTGTTCCATCGATTACTTACAGCCGTGATCTCAAATTGCAGCTTGAAAATGTTAAACGATGTGATTCCATCGTAAATTGGCGATTTTAGTCTCGTACCACTAATAACATGCTGTGTAGGTCCATTTATATGCAACAATTGCAAATCTTTTTTTATTTCCTGGATTTCTTTGTCTATACAATTTTCTAATCTTTGAATTTTAACAACATCATGTAGTGTATTAGAAACTTCCAGAAGCTGCTTAGAATGTTCTTGAATCTTTGCAGAATTTTCCTCAAGTTTCGGTTCTATTTTGTTAGAATTTTCTAGAAGTTCCTCCTTCATGTATAATTTGAGCTGATTGGAATTTTCGAGAAGTTTCCTTTCCATTTTGTTGGAATTTTCTTGAGTTTTCGGTTCCATTTTCTGAAACTGCAACTGCATAGCTGCGATTAACTGGCTCATATCAAAAGCTTGGGACCGAACTTTTTTCTGTGTCCAGATTTTTCGATGAAGCTGCTGCAACTTCGACTTCATATTCGTGTTCCGATAGATCAATGCCCTGTGCCTCTAATTCTTCCATTAGGCACTTCTGCAGCTCTACTTTCGTACCAGTAGTTGCTAGATTACGAATCGACAGCTCCATATTTAGCTGGTCAACTTCAATTTGATCATATTTAAACATTTTGTATTTCAATCCCACTTCTGACACCAATGTTACGATGTTTGGTTTAAATTATAACAATTAACTTTTTTAATTCACATTAACTAACAACTTTACTAATAACAAATTCTAACAACTGCTGCATATCCACATTTTTACTCGACATTGATCACACACGAGATGCATTCGACTTCTTTTCAATCACTACTAAAGTGCTGCGCCTCAGATGCGGCTCCCTTATATACTGCATGCATCAGTTCGACAAGTTTCAACACGCTTCGACATGTTTCGAGAACCTTCTACACTTCTCGTGAATGTTACATGCTATTTGCATATCTCGTAAACAAATTGGTTCACGTATAACAGCAAATTTGTGTATTGTATTCCAAGGGTTTCTGTGTCTAATATAAAAAAAATAATTTAATTCTTGGAATGTTAAAAATAAATTTTGAAATTTTAAAAATTAAAGGTCAAAATGAGAGGGAAAAAAATGATAAATTAAAAAAAAAGATATATCTCAAAACTTTGCGGTACCAGTGCCACAAATGTATCCAATATTTGCTGCTTAATGCCGAATCCGAACGTCGGGGTGAGAGCTTTTCATGGGCGGTGTATAATCTCGGATGTTTGCCATTGTCTGCCGAGAGGTAGCGCGGTATAGAAAAATGTTTTCCCAGATTTGAACATTGGACCTTTCGGCTCTACGGGATTATATTTTTATTTAATCACGATTAATATGCTAACATATTATTCAAAACACTATTAACTCACGACAGAAGAAAAATCAATGAATAATTTTCATAAGTACATATTACAGAATCAAAAATATTTTTTGGAAAATAAAAAGTGAGTTCTCAAAAGTTCATCATTAATAAAAAAAATGGTCATAAAATTATTGTTGTTTTTCTTTTAATAATAGTTTTTAAAATAATTACTATTTAATCAATTAAATATGGGATTGGTGATCTATTTGTAGATTAAAAGTTAATAACAATTGTGAAATTTTATTAAAACAAACTTATTTGTATTTTAAAAAAAATGTTATTATAAATGTTATGTTATTATAAAATAATTTTCAAACCTAGGGGCAGGGCAGATGACCATCCCCTTCCCCGTCTCCCCTCTTCATGCCCTACCCTATGTATTTATGTGCCTGTTTGTTTTATAGTTTATTTATTAATATTACTTTTAGGGCATCTGGGCATGTGGATCGTTTTGCTGATTTAATGGTAAAAGATGTTAAAAATGGAGAGTGTTTTCGATTAGATCATCTAATTAAAAATTTTTTGGAGAAATTGGCTTCAGAGAAAACTTCATCTAAGGAAATAAAGGACACCTGTGAAGACATTGCTATAAAGGTAATATTTTATATTGCTTAATTTTAACATTTGCATTGTCGGTCTAGTTGTTTTTTTTATCATGAAGTCCGTGGAATTTATGTTCCTTCAATTTTTTTGTATATACGAATAAGGACTTATTGACAAAATAATTGTAAATATCGATAAATCAGTCCTAATTGACTTCTTATTATTGTCTAAATTTCAAATGTGTTTTTGTCTAATATTTCGATCAAAATTAATTTACACAACCTCTTGTCATCGGATATAATAAATATGAATTCACGTGATTTTCATCGTAGTTACGTAAGCAAATTTAAATGTACATAAGATGTACTTAAACACTTTGATTTCTGTGCCTAATCTAAAGTTAATGCATTTCATATGTTAAATTTTTTGTTAAAAATAATTTACAATGGAAAATTCAATTGCAGCTTGATGGAATGTCCAAGGAAGAAATGAAAAATATTATGAGGACATATGATATGAAATCACCAATCACAAATAATGACTTGACGGATCCTATTGAATTTAATCTTATGTTCGCAACACAAATTGGTCCTACCGGTCTTATTAAAGGGTATGTTTTTATTATGCATTTAATGTTTGTGTATACGTTTTTACATTTTATATTTTGATTTTGCAGTTTTCTTCGACCTGAGACAGCACAAGGAATTTTTGTTAACTTTAAAAGATTGTTGGAATTTAATCAAGGAAAATTACCCTTTGCAGTGTCACAAATTGGTTTGCATATTATTTTAACTAAAAAAAAGTTAGTATTTAACAATAACCCTTACAGGAAACGCATTTCGCAATGAAATATCACCTCGATCTGGTTTGATACGTGTTAGGGAGTTTACAATGGCAGAAATAGAGCATTTCTGTGATCCTGCCAATAAAGATCATCCTAAATTTTATAATATTGCTGATACAAAAATGACCCTGTATTCAGCATGCAATCAAATGGATGGAAAAAGTGCTCAACAGCTTACTATTGGGGAAGCAGTTAAAAGTGTACGTGATTTAAAAAAGTAGAAAGATATTTTAAAAGGTTTAAATGCGAAATCCGAAATGACTTTTCACGCTTTGCGCAAGGTTAGGGAGACGGCGCACATTGGGAAAACATAGCAAAACACTCGCATTGGAGGTAACTAAAAATTTCGGAATTTAAATTTTCTTTCTTCGTTTTCCGTAAATTGGACAAATCAATTGTGTAGAAAGTTTTGCGAGTTATTTCACCCAAGGGCTTACGGTCATCTAAAGTGAGCTTATTTTGAACGAATTTTTCTTTACCAAAACAGTTTAGATAAAAATTGTATTTCAATTGTATGGGTAGTTAAACTTTAGTTTTAATTTTTAAGATTTTTCTAAAAATTTGTGTATTTTCAATGGAATAGGATTTGTTTGGATCATCTTGGATCAACCAAATACTTATGTACTAATAAGTAGTATCCTTTACCTACATGCCATTACCACGGTTACCCTGATATTCTAAATGTGTTTGGAAATATTGGTCAGCCATTTTTCATATGACATTTTAACACTTTAAAACCTTATTTAAGACGATTTATCTAATTTTTAATTTTTTTTTTAAATTTTTTTTTTTAAATTAAAATATTGCGTTACACTAGTTTTTTCATATGATTTCATTTTATATTTAACCCACTTTAACTAACTATAACATAAAAAAAGTTTTAACGCCCCATTTTCCATACGATGATACACTTTTTTAATTTTTGATTCGCTTCAAAAATCCATTGATATTTTAGTTTGATTTTACACAGCGCAATTCTTTAAAACTCTTAACTTCCGACTATACGGTATCAGCCCCTGGCAAAGTATATTCTCTAAAGAATTCTGAAGGTATAATCAAAATTTCAAGTATATAGTTCAAAAATTGTTCAAACTAGCGCTTAAAACAGGCGATGTGAGCGTTTTAGATATGTTTTACCCAATGTGCGACGGCGGAAAATTCACATAGACCAGGCATGTCAAACTCATTAGGCATCACTGCCCGCATTGTCAATTTGAAAGATGAGGCGGGGGCCACATTTGTGTACCATAAGAAAAAAATAGCTAGTTTTTACATTTTGTAAAAAATACAATATTTAAGATAATTAAATTTACCATTGATCCTCGTTTTGCAAAAATGGTGCGATTTTATAAAACAGACACTTGGGCCCTATTCTCGAGTTCACTTTCGTGAATTGTCGCTTGAGCAGTGTCGAACAATAACCAGATAAGCAATTCTTGAGTTCATGCGAGATTGAATTCGATAGAAAATTTTTGTTCGACCATTTTCTATAGATAATGTATCTATTGTGAATTAGACAAAAAAAAACTAAAGAAAACTTTGACATTTATTAAATTAGAAAGAAAAATAAAAATAAGTGCGCGCAAAAAGTATACACGGAGCAAAGTAAGAACTACGGTCATGTTTAATCGTTAATAACGTGTTGCTCGCACATGGTGAATTTTTGAGTGTAGTGCGTAGTGAATATTGTAGCCGATTTCTCGTGCAAAATATAATGTCACAAGTCGCTAATATAGTTTCCGCTATTGTAATTTACAATGTTTTGTTGAATAAAATCAATTTATAGTAAAAAAAACCTACGACAATTTGTATACCTAGCGTAGAACACCTGCAGGGTGGGCGAGTATACTCGTCCAGTAAACTTAGCTAACCTACCATTTGTTTATCCAAATTGTATATTTTAATAAACATTCGCTTAGATGATTTGATAAAATGCATTTCTTTGATAAAATGCATTTATGGTCACTTCGATTTCAAAGATTCATTTCGTGCAGCTTTGAATCTCACCAGAAAAACACCATTAGGGCGTCTGGTGCCCTATTCTCGAGTTCGTTCGAGATATTTTCACGATTTCCGTAATTTCTCGCATGAAGCACAAATTAGTCATTCTCGAGTTTATGAGAATTTTCTAATGCGATAATTGTCGAATGAAATTTGCAACGAATGGTGTTTTTCTGGTGAGATTCATAGCCGCTCGAAATAAATCATTGAAATCGGAGTGGTATCGAAGTCATAAATCCGTTGGAATTATTTGAACGTTAGCTAGTTAGGTTTTGTGGAAGAGTATACTCGCCAACCCGGCCAGTACGTATTATGTACAATAACTTTTGTACATTATTTTTTTTTATCCCAAATCGGTTCTATTTTACAAAACATTGTAAACTATATTAGATGCATATTATATAGGCGGAAAATTATATTAGCTGCAAATTATATTGACGGCATTAGATTTAGCACGAGCAAATATATGGGTTACACTATTCACTACGCACACGACTCCATCATTCATCATATGCGTGCCCCACGTTATTGATGATTGGACGCGACCATAGTTCCTACATTGCATCGTGTACAATTTTTACGCGCACTAATTTTTGCATTTGTTTATATTATTATTTGAAAATTTGAAATAAAACGTTCTAATTTAATAAATGTCAAAGTTTTCTTCAGTTTTTCTTTGTGCAGTTCACAATAGATTCGTTGTCTATAGAAAATTGTCGAACAAAAATTTTCTATCGAATACAATCTCGTATAAACTTAAGAATTGTTTATTTGGTTATCGTTCGACACTACTGATTAAGCGAGAATTCACGAAAGTGAGAATTTTCGCATAAACTCGAGAATAAAATTGTTGTCGCAGTGTTTTTCGAAACGATAATAAAAACGATTCTTGATTAATATCAAATAATTCAAATATATCGATATTTATTTGAAAAACATTGCGATATCGATGTGGGAAAATGTTTAAATATCCTACAATAAAATTTCCACGAAAATTACGAAATTTTATAAATGACCAACGTGATTGGAATTATCCAAGTTAGTTGGAGAAAACTTGGAGGCATAAATCACATGGCAGACTAGATACCAATTTTTTAAATTTTCGGTACAAACAATACTTAAACATATTGAAAAAGTTTGTTTTTTTAAAATACCGCATATAAATTTGAAAAGGTTTCCTTTTTATGAACAATTAATTTAAATTGCAAGGACAATGACCATTGATTGGATGTTCGGTTTTAGGAGTTATAATGAAGTTTGTTTTATTATCCTTAAAACGAGGTTTGCGACATTCTACGGTCAAGAGTTTTTTTTCTACAACCACAAAAAGTGATTACTGATTAATTTTTTGGAACTTTGGACCACTTTATCTCTGGAGAAGGTGAGTCTTGAACTCTTGTAGATTTAGTGTGAATGTCCCTAATACAAAAAGTTGTACTTACTTAAATAAATGTTAAAATGATTCCAATTCCAGTTTGTGCAAAGCAAGACTCTTGGTTAAAAACTTGTCGGTATTTTTTTCATTTTTGTTTCTAGTTTTATTCAATACTGGAGCTGATTCCGAAAATGTTTTTGTTAAATAGGGTCTAGTTTTTAATTTTTTTTATTCTTCTCCTTTTGTCTTTAATAATTCAACCAAAAACAATAATGTAATTTTCTTTTCGGTGTTAGACGTACAAAACTATGCGCTACCATATATTCTTTTGTAGATGCCGGCCAAGGGAAATTCAAAACTTTACAATAAATTTAAAATTTTATGCATAAATAAAAAACAATATTACTTGATCAAAAAAAGGTAAAAATTATTGTTATGGCATTTGTACAACGTCATGTATAATATTTGAAATGACAATTAAGAAAATAAATTAAGACTGTATTAAATACTTATCAAATTCTCATTATTAAATTTTGGAAAATGTACCTACAAAAATATTGATTTTTTTAATAAATTAATAAGTTTTTAACCAAGATTAGTAATTTAATTTCTTATATGGCATGTTAAATTGAAGACATGTGCTGCGCAAAAATACACAACAAAAAATAATAATCATTTCAACTCCTGAAATTAAAATAAATTTATAATTTTTTCAATTGTTGAAAATACATTTTTTTTAATATTATTTAAAAAGTCTTCGCGGGCCGCAGATTAAAGGTTGGCGGGCCGCGTGTTTGATATGCCTTACATAGACCAACTTGGTAATTTCTCTCTATTTAAAATTATATGCAGTGGTGGCATACAAAATAAGAACGATCACTTTTTTTTAATATTTTTATTGAAGTACGAAACTATATAAAGGGGTTGACACAAGTTATTGTATATCAAGTTATCATTTTTTATTCTAATTTCTAAGCCAAGTTTATTAAATGAACTATTTATTTTGTTGGTAGCGTCGGTAGCTCGTCTGGTTAGTGCGTTAGACTACGAGCGATATTTCGCTGGTGCGTTCGACTACGAGCTGAAAGGTCTCAGATTCGATCCCCAGCGACTGTCAACATCTTTTTCATAGAAAAATATTTTTCTATGCGTCGCTACCTCTCGGCAGTCAATGGAAACCTACGAAAGTTAACATTGCGTATGAAAAACTCTCACCCGCCGTTCGGATTCGACAAATATAACACGCATAGCTCAAATGGTGAGAGCTCGGCATAAGTTCTAAACAGGACTGTAGCGCCAAACTATTATTATATTATTATATTTATTCTGTTGAAATATAAACTAAAACAGAAACTTAATAACAAAAAAATTAAATAAAAAATAATTTTTAATACACAACGTTTTTAATGTGAAATTTTTCGTAATATTTAAAACGAAAAACGTACGGCGCATCCAATAGATAATATTATTTTACGCCAGATGTTTTTAATTTCAAATATTACTAAAATAAAAAGTGCACCTTAAAAATGTATATTAACAATAATTTTTTATTTAATATTTTGTATTCTTATTTTTTTTTTGTGTCAGTTCGATATTCGTTTCACAAAATTCAAACGGCCGAATAACATTAAAATTAAAATATAATTGCATTGCCATCCAGTTCTATATGGGAAAGGTATTACAAAATTTGAAAAAACAGACAAAAAAGCAACGTAATAAAAACGTTTTAAAATAAAAAATATTTTCATATTAATGAAATCATCTTGGATACAGTTTCATTGAATTGGACAATATATTTTTATATATGTGGTGATCTATGCGGCCGGTTATTTGACAAATAGGACCAACTGCAAACGTGTTCTTTTGGAAACTGATTTCGACGCTTTACATTGTTTTGAATATGTGGCTTTTTTCAAGCAATATATTCCCGCAGTTTACCTTCTAGTAGTTGACGTTATTTTATTATTTAATTGATAATGTAATTAGCTATTTGTTAGCTTAAAACTCATGAAGGAATTTGCTTTATAGGTTTTGCATAATATTTTAAAGTTGTTTTCCGGCATTAAACATAATGTTTTCAACAATTCTATTTTCTTCGTAATAATATTATGAATCATCGTTTTGGAACACAGAAGATCTGCAGCTCTGGCACGAATATTTTTTTTCAGTACAATACTTTTAAATTGTAATCTTGCGCAATTCTGGAGTACAATAATTTTGCGACCCATTCCACAAATTTATTTTTCAATTAACTTATTAATATCAAAGTACGAAATGACGCACTTACTAAATATGTTGGTTACTTATAAACACAAAACTTATTAAAAATTATACGATCATGCAAAATGCACACAACATTTGGCGATTGTATAAAGGCCAAATCGCAACGTTGCGTTCGGTCGGTCATCATCGGTCAACTTTGCTCAGGCGATACGATCTTTGTTCTCCCAACGCATTAGAACAATTTCAAATCGCAATTAAGCATTGCGTTACGGTTGTGTTTATTCGCGGTATAAATAAACAATTTATGCGCACTAAAAATTTATTTTTTGTCAAATAAAGTTATTGTTATTGTTTTTCAAATAATTTTTTTAAGGTAACTAAATTCTATGAAAAGCATATCTACGTTTGCGTTGGTGATGTGTTTACGATCTTTGTGAGAAATTTGTATGGCCGTGACTTATAAATTTTAAATCACATGTTAAATCGAAGAGAATTTATAGAATTTATAGTGGGATAAAAGTAGAGCCACAGCACTCAGACAGGTTTATATTCATTGAGCGGTGACCCATTTCCAATTAAATTATATATAAAGTTTACAATTTCTCATGGTATTCAAAAAAGTTTAACAAATTATTTAATAAAATAAAAACATATCAACATTTTTAATCATTAAATTAGTGTCCCTAATTACGTGACCACCACTATACATATGTATGACATTAAGATAATTAGTCTAGAGCTTAGTTCGTGCTCTTGCTAAACATAAATCATTTTGTTGTTTATAGTTAGATTATAAATGGTTAATAAATAATTACAAAATTGTCTAAAAACCTATAAATTTTAAAACGTATAAGAATATTAACATTTCCAACACATATTTTGAGTCATCGTCCTAAGTGAGTGCTACCGTAGGAAGTACGCAATGCGATAAGTTAATTTTAAGTTTAACTTTGGTTTTACTCAGGTACTCCTGCCTTAATCTCGTAATTTTTAATCTCGTAAAAAAATAGATTGACTCAAACCAGCTGTAGTGGAACAAACAGATCAGTTACTTGAAAGTAGTGTTACCACTTGACAGGGAGTATTGTGACGACCAACTTTTTTTAATTAATACTTACATGAATTTAAAATTGTATACAATTTTGTTATTGTTTTTTTTTTTAATTTTGAAATTGATTTGTTTGTCATAAAAAATTGAAAAATAAATGAATCTGATTTTGACCTGATACGAATCGTTGATAAAAATTATAATATTACAAATCATCTCCACAATATGAATCTCCTTTGTATTTTTTCTTCTTTTAATTGTCAAGACTAATTTGAATATACTAAGGAATGTTAATATTCTTACACGTTTTTAAAATATTTTAATTAAACTCGTAAATTTTTATTTTGATTTTAACCATTTAGCATTTAGAACTTAAAGATAAACCGCGATCTTTTACAATTCCTGTATAAACGAATTTATGAAAGCTATTCCAGTCTATTATAGTCGCCATATCATCGAATATGTCAATTCAAAGATTGATGTTTGTGTCTTCGGTATCCCAAATAAAGACAGAGAAATATAAACGAAAATTAAAAAAAAAAAAATATTGCGCAACGTAAAATGGCTCCTGTCTACAGGTTCCCTTTGATGACTAGTTGAACATTTAGCGTACCCCGAACTAGGTGATTGATTTTCATTCGTCAATTTATTAGATAGACCGAAATGGTGGAGAAGTATCTCCTGCAGATTATATTAAATATCGTCCCAACATCCATATTAAAAATGTGTTATTAAAGTTAAATACAGTGAACACGCACACACACGTGCTTGCACTTCTTCCAATGATACGCAAATTTATTTAAGCAGTCTCCGCACTCGTGCATCACATTTTTTTACAACAAAACACGGCGCGACGAGAGAGGAATTTTACTATTCTCGGTACCTTCTTTGTGCGTGTTTCGTTATTTTAAAAACCTAATTGCAGCCAAACGCCGAAAAATGTGAAAATGTTTGTCTTCACATTCACAGTGCTAGGGTATAGTTTTTATATAAAATTATCAATTATACACAAACGTGCGGCAATATTCGAATACATTTCAACGCCCCTTACGAAAACTATTATATAAATACGTTATTTTTTGAGGTTCAGAATAAAAGTATGTGATTGTTTTTGATGAGAAAAATAATATGTTTTATGGTTTTGCCAAGGAATCTATTATGCTTTTGTTATTTCCGAGAATATGCACATGTATATCCGTGTATCTACGCATATATGATGGGGCTTTCATATAAAACGTTTTAATTTAATGTAACAGTCTAGATTTCTTAGGAGACAATAACAAATGACCTCGATAATACGTTTGGTGCTAATAATAATTATAATAACACTAGTTTAGCGATACAGTTCTGAAGAACCTAGGCTGAACAGTCTCACCATTTAAACATGTTATATTTGTACTCAAATAACGGAACCTACAGTTTAACGCCGAATCATAACTTTTCATGGGCGATGTTTTTAATCTCGAAGGTTATCTACCAAGAGGTAGCGCGGTGAAGAAAAACATTTTCTATTTATTTTTTTGATGTTGCATTCGCTGGTGTTTGAACCAGCGAGGGACGTTTCGGCTTGTATTCCAACACACTAACCTTCTGAGTCTCCTACATAGTATATGGTAATGCATATTTTATATCATTATAGCGTAATTATTTTAAATTTTGTCAAACTAATTTTACAAATGACATTTATCAAAACATAAAAGCAACGCAATATGATTTGGAAAAAAAATGTATTTCAATAAAAAGCTCCAATTTTCGTCTAAAAATTTGATACCAAATAATTTTCCACAGAAAACTGTTAGTTGTACTAATTTTCTGTGAAATTTTGAAGGCATTTTAATATTCGTCATTTAAGTAAAAATTAAATCGTATTCGTTTAAAAGTGATATATACTCTTTTTTTTGTAAGACAATTTTAATATAATAGTTTTCGTAAGGGGCGTCGATTTGTATTCGAATTTTTTGAAATATGACATAAAATTATAATCAATTGTTGAGTAAAATACAAAAATAATAAAGAATAACTATAAAAATTGTTTAAATTTGAATATAATTTAAATAAATAACTTAACTTTCTTTGTAATTCAAAATGTTTGAATGAAAAACGAAATAAATAACGAATGCGGTTGTCTTGCAATTGGTCGCTTAACCGGAGATTCGAACGCCCTCTCATGTTGACTACCACTGAGTACAGAATTGATCACCTTTTTGCTGGAGCGCTTTCATCCATACGCCCGACATGTCCAAGCCAGCGTAGGCGCTGGATCTTAATGCGCCTGACTATGTAAATGTCGACGTAGAGCTCGTACAGCTCGTCGTTCCGTCTGATTCTGTACTCGTTTTCAACGCATATCGGACCATAGATTTTCCAAAGTATCTTTCTCTTGAACGCTCCTAAAGCTCGCTCATCGGTGTTGGCTGACAGAGAGGGTTCTACTCCTCAATTGCTTACTGAGCCCAAAGTAACACCTGTTCGCAAGAGTTATTCTTCGGCTAATCTCCAGGCTGATGTTGTTTTCTTTGTTGATACTGGTTCCTAGGTAGACGAAGTCCTTCAAAATTTGACACCAGGTACTTGGTCTTGTCCTCGTTCACCGTAAGACGAAGAAGAAGTCACACGATAGGGAATCGCCTTGTCTGAAATCTCTTCCGGTATTAAACGTATCGGAAAGGTTGTTCCCAATTCTCACTGTTCACCGTGTGTGTCGCTCAGGGTCATCCTGCAAAGCTTTATAAGTTTCGTAGGTATACCGAACTCAGACATGGTGACGTATAGAAGACTCCTTATCGGATTGTCGAAGGCAGCTTTGTAGTCGACGAGAGGGTGGTGGGTATCGGTCTGCCTCTCTTTGGTCTTTTCCAGGATTTGGAGCAATGTTAAAATCTGTTCTATGGTGGACTTGCCAGGTCGAAAGCCGTACTGATAAGGTCCAATCAGTCTGTTGGTGATGGGCTTCAGTCTTTCATATATAATACGCTCGTTAGAACCTTATACACAATATTGATGTGAATTAGCCCACGGTAGTTGGCGCGTATCGTGGGATCACCCTTTTTAAGGATTGGGCAGAGTATACTGAGAATTCATTCACTTGGCATGATTTCATCTGCGGATGAGCTGGTGCATGCACGTTATGAGCTCATCGCCTCCGGTCTTAAACAACTCAGCAGGCAGACCATCCGATCCTGCGGCTTTGTTGTTTTTCAGCCTGTTGATGGCTGTGCAGACCTCATCACAGTCAGGCGGCGGTATGTCAACGCTGTCGTCAGCAACTGGGGTTGTCAAGCTATCTTCTTTATCGGCGAAGTAGTTGGTGTCATTGTAGTAGTTGTCTCAATTGCAGTAGTTGTCTCAATGTAACCTGGACATCTGTTACTAGATTTCCCGTCATCGTCCTGACAGGAAGAGGTTCCGGTCTTTAAAACTCCTGTCAGGCGTCTTATCTTCTGAAAAAAATGTCCTTTCTTACGCCTGAAAAGATGTTTCTCATCCCTCCTTTTCTCTCTGTACCGCTCCTTCGCGTCTCGCGTAACCCCGACTGCAGGCTGGCTCTATATGCAGCGGGTTTCTCTGCAGTAGTTGCGCGAAATTCTTCGTCATACCACTTGTGCCGTAGGGGGCGTTGGAATCCAAACCTCTCTTCGGTAGCCATATGCATTGAACGGGAGACGTGTGTCCACTGCGCGTATATATCATCGAGAGGGGGAGTGCCTTGGACAAGCAGGGGCGTTACTCTGTAATGCGATTCGAAAGTGATATTCTAATAAATGGTACTTTCTCACTTTGGAACTTTCGTATTAAAACACACAAAATGACAACACGGCTACTTTTTCAATTCCGTTAGATTATATGAATTTACATTCATAACGCTTTGTTCTTCCAATAAAATTGACTTTCGTATCGCATTAACATATGTTTTTAAGCCAAGTTATATGAAAAATTTTAGTTTTTCCTTTGTAAACCCAACAATTCATTGATTTTTCATTTCCAGCGAAGTGAAAAAATCGACCTAACCCTTCAAATTATTGTTCAAATTCTATTCATTTTCATAATTAATATGCAGTTTAAGATATTTGTCTGCCATCTTTTATTTAAAATTTAAAGTAAAATTTTGCAAGATTCTTGCAGCACGAGCAAGAATGGTATTGCAAGAACTAGAATAAGATCATTTGTACCTTTGCTTAGTGTGCAAGAAAAAGAGCAAAAACAAGATTATCATTTCTTGCCTTGCTCTTGCAAATGATCATCACTAATCACGATTTTGATGTCGTGTCGGGGGCAGCGCTGATAAGCTTCGTCAAGGCGCTCATACAAGATCTCTTTGGTTTCATTGTCCTTCTCCTTCGTCGGAGTTTGCGTACAAATAAGGCTGATGTAGAAGTATTTAGCCTTGATGCGGATTGTTGCCAGTCGGGTGTCTCTTGCTGACTACAAATCCACAACCAAATTCATACCTCTCCTCATTTCAGCTGTAGTAAATGCCACAGGATGCCTGTTTAGGGCAGCCCTGTCCTGTCCATCGCATTTCTTTGATTGCGGTGATGTCAGCCTTGTATCTTTCGAGGACATCAACCAGCAGGATAGTGGCACCTTCCCTATAAAGGTTTCGGACATTCCAGGTGCATATCCGTAAATCATGGTCCTTTATACGTTTGCGTAGGTTGTCATCATGTTTTCGGGTCTGTATCCGAGGCATATTATCTGTTTTCGTTAAATCGTCTTTTTTTATGACGGGTCACAAGCCCAACACACAACCCTCATATTGGAGGACCAATATCCCTGTCTCGTTTGTCCCCGACGAGACCTCGCACCAGGGTTGAAAACCGATCTTCAGATTAAGGAGTTTCGACCTGTATTTTGGCCAGATACATTTTTTTCCCAAGAGATGGCGATTATGTTTTAAGTAAAATGGTTGTATTGGTGCAGGGATTATGCATGGAGCGCAAATCATTGCTCAACAAGTTGATCTTACTTTTCGTTTCCTTATATATTGCTGTGTCCTGATACCCAGAGTAGTCCTAACAACGTAATTTTTTACTGAGTAGTTTTAGTTGAGAACATTTTTGGGCCGTTCATTCCACACCAAATCGACCAAAAAAAGTGAATTTTGAAATTTTACCTTTTCCATTTCAATGAAATTTGGGCAGCTGATAAACTTACCAATTTTTTCGACCACTACTTCCATAGATACAGTGCTTCAAAGTTACAAAAAATGGGCAAAAAATCACTGTATGGTTGTTTATATTTTAATATCTCTTAAAGTAGATATGCTAGAAACTCCATTGATGGCTCGTTTTAAAGCTAATAGAACAAGCTTTTAGAGAAATTGAGTTGTTACTTCTTAACTTAAACATGTGGCCCGTCGTCATTATCCTTGCACTTCAAAATTGATGTCCTTAAAAAGGACCCTTTTTAAAATACTGAAAAAAATCATGTATTTTGGTTGATTTAATACAAATGTTCATGCCAAATTTCAAGATGGTATTTTGAATGCATTTGTTTTTGCATTGAAAAAACATTTTTTTTTCGACAGTAAAAGTTGCAATAATTCATGAATTCAAAAAGTTTTTAGCATTTCTACTTTAAGAGATATTGAAATATAAACAACCAAATAAAGGGATTTTTGGCCCATTTTTTGTAACTTTGAAGCACTGTATATGTGGAAGTAGAGGTCGAAATAAAAAAAATATTGGTCAATGCATATCTCAATAAGCTTTATCAGCTGCCCAAATTTCATTGAAATCGATGCAGGTGAGTTCCAACCGCTGGTCGATTTGGTGTGGAATGGCCCTTTTCTAATATACGTAATTTTATTGTGCTGTTTTTGAGAGCTTTGACTACTGCTTGACTGTCCTCATAAATACAGCCTAGACACTCATTCGCTATTTATTTTATTATAAAACAAAAATCAATTAATTTATTTTAAAAACATATTTTTAACATTGAATATATTTCAGAGATTGGTAGAAAACGAAACTCTTGGTTATTACATGGCAAGAATTCATGGATTCCTATTGACGATTGGAATTAAATCAGACCGTCTACGTTTCCGCCAGCATATGAGCAATGAAATGGCACACTATGCTAGTGATTGTTGGGATGCTGAATGTCTGACCAGCTACGTAAGTTTTTCAAAATATGTGATATTCTATTATCTTGAAAATGTTGGTTCATTTATACTTTTTAGGGTTGGGTTGAATGCGTTGGTTGTGCTGATCGATCAGCATATGATTTAAGTCAACATATGGCTGCGACCGGAGTAAAATTAGTTGCTGAGAAACGTTTACACGAACCGAAAACTTTAGAATTTAAAGAAGTAGTGATAAACAAACAAATAATGGGTAAAACGTTTAAGAAAGACTCAAAAATAATTACATCTGAATTGGAAAAACTTTCACTTGAAAATATCAATGATATTTATGAGAAGCTTAAACAAAATACGTAAGTTTACACAGATTTTGTTTTATATACAACTCGTTGATAATCATGTTGATTTTGCAATCCGGCGGATGTTCATAGACATTTTATCACTTTGAATCCGCTGTGAAAAGAAAGGGAGTTTGAAATAAATTCAATTATATTTGTATTTATTAATTAGTTGATTATATCATATCTTACACAATTCCTAGTCCCCTCGCTTAGGTGAACACTATAATGATTCAAATTTGTATACAAATGTTAATACTAATTTTTATACTGATCCCCATCGACTTTCTAAAACTTGGACCTCTAAAACTAAAAACAAGGCTTTAAAAGAAAAAATTGATCCTGTGATGTTGCGCAGGCTTGGATCATTTTGGTCAAATTTTTTGTTCTTCTCTTTATAACTTTTTGACTTGAAACTTTAGCTCATGTGGTATTTTTCTGAATAATTGTAAATTTAAAAATAATCAAGTGTCTATCGTAAATAGGAAGGGAGAAAAATAAAAAGTTACAAATCTTGAAGTTACAAAATAATGAAAAATTCTTTAGTATTTATTTGGAATAAATAGCAATAATAACAATAATAGCAATAATGAAGAAAATTAGGTCTTACGAAAAATTTTGGAAAAAAATAATAAAATTTAATAGTTGGTGTAATGAAGTAAGTAAGAATTAGGAGAGTTTTAATCGATCTAAGTGATTTATGAATACCCTACACATATGTGGTTACTATTTAGAGTAGTCCAGAGGTCTCCATGGTGTACTAATTCTAAAAATACACTTAGGCTGGTATGAAGTGAAATTCAAAACATGCCTGCCATGAATAGCAATAAAAAAAATAGCAATAATGCTCATAGCTTATTTATGAAAAGAAGGGGAATCAGAAAACTAATTTTGGTGATTTACAATACTTTTTCTGATGGTTTTCTAATATAATATGTATGACAAGTAGCAACAATTTCGAATACTTAATGAATAACTCAAAAGATTTATTGAGCATTCATATATATATATATATATATATATATATATATATATATATATATATATATATATATATATATATATATATATATATATAAAAAAAATCTTGAAAATATATATATATATTTTTTTTTTGCGTGAATATTATGTTTCCAAAGTATTAAATCAAAATTGTTGTAAAAAATAGGTTACTTTGATTTTTTTTACGAAAATATAGTATGGACCAAAATGGTCCATTTACCTATGATTCATAAGTTTATTTTAACATAACAACAGGGTTAAAGGACATTATTAAACTTTCAACGACCATTTTCAATTAAATTATTATTGGTTCAAGTATGTAAATTATATCACTATATTTTCTTTCTTACTTAATTTTAAATCATTTACTAAAATAATGTTTTTTAAAATTATTAATGTTTAATTAACCGTTACATGAAGGCTTCTCAATAACATACAATGTTGATTGTTTTTCTAACTTTAGCAATTTTAACTGTAAAGATTTTTCTAATTTTATTCTAACATTTTTTATTATTGCACATACAGTTATCTTTAAAATGATATATCACACTTATCTGAAAAGATAAGTGTGACATTTAAAGATAATTTTATGTATGTTTGTCCAAACTCTTAAAAAAAAAAATAGAAAAATTTCGACAATTAAAATTGAAGCGTTGAATGCAATAAGGGCGTTAGGCAATAAGGGCGTTTTGCGATATCCGCACTGATTGATCCCAGCAGTGTCTACTATCCTCCTGCGAAATTCCAGATCGATTGCATATAGTTTTTATTCGTTTTATGCAATAAAGGCGTTATCTCTATTCGAATCAATTTAGTTTTGAGCCATTTTGAACGTAATTTATATTCCTATCCATATCCTTAGTTTTAGAGATCCTAGAGAAAGTCGACGCGGAGCGAAACATTTTTCGATTTTGAATCAGTCTAGTGAGCACCGTTAATCCGAGCAAACAGCTAAAGATCGGGTATCAGCAGGAGATATCGTCGAGGAAAACGACACAGGAATATTGGTTTGCCCATGAACTTGGCAACAATCCATATCAATGCTTATTACTTCTACATCAGCCTTCTTTTGGCCACACTCTGACGAAAGAGAAGGAAACAAAATTCTACGATCGTCTCGACGAAGCCTATGAGTGCTGCCGCCGATTCTCAATGACACCCACAATTTCGAAGCCATGAAGGACTTCGCCTGCCAGGAACCAGCATCAAAAAGAATAAAACGTCATTATTGAGCCTCTTTCCCACCAGGTGCTAATTTAGCGCAATTGCGCTATAATTCAGGCTGCTCTCGTGCCAGTCCTCCTCTATGGCCCTGAGACATGGACGCTTGCTAACACCGATGGGAAAAATCTATGACATGAATTTCATTAAAAACGAGTACAGAATCAGATGGAACGATGAACTCTATGAGCTCGACGCCGACATTGACACAGTCATGTGTATTAAGATAATAGCGCGTCTTCTGGTTTAGACATGTCGAGCATATAGATGAAAACGCTCCAACAAAACAGGTTTTCAATCCTGCACCCGGTAATATCTACGACGGAATCCTCATGGGTTAATTTGGCCAAAAAAAAGTTTGTAAAAAATGCTAGAATATGGTTTGAATTTATTTCACAAAAGTCAACTAATATTCGAAGTACTTTTTGCGGATCTAAACTCGCACGGATTCAATAATTCTCCGGAAAAGTGAGTAGAGTGCGGATCGTAAGACTCCCGCCACAAGAACCAGTTTTCGATCTGTCCTTAGGGGAGGTTTGTTGTCCGCACCTAACAATGAAACGAACATTTTTCCCAAAAAAATTTTTAACGCTTCTGCTAACGGTCGATTAACTGTAGAGACGATTTTTTTTGGAATCTACAAATTAACCTAAAATATTTCGGTTCTACATTTTATCATTCGTTAGCTGGTCCGTTAGCCTAAAAATCGTTAAAAAATCACTTTTTAATAGCAAATTTTCATTTAGGAACTTTTGTTGATAAAAATTGTTGTATTCAAATTATTGAAAATTTTCTCGTGAGACTCGATATAAATGGTTATTTCGTCAAATATAATATAATCAAATGTATTTTAAAAACTCTCACGGATTGACTCTGGCTGTACATACCACAGTGACAGAAACTATTTCACCAGTATAGACGTCCTGTGTATCCTAGCTTGTGCTTTAAAGATGTTATAATAATTTTTTATACAATTTTTTTTTCCGAAATATCTTACCTTTGTGTAAGTATTTAATTTAACTTTTTATTGATTAACTTTTTATTATGTTTGTTTTTAATTAAATGCAAATTCACTTTTCGCATAAATTTTGTTTACGTGTGGACACAACCTATAAGTTCGCAAACATTTAAACAAAACAAAAAAAAAATTGAAGTAACGATTTTTGCTTATAAGCAACAATGGGCATGAAATGGTTACACAATTTTAACATAACCACACATGGAAGAAACGTTCGTAAATTTATTAACATTTGTCAAAATTAGAATATATAATAATACTAGTTTGGCGCTAGTCCTGTAAAGAATTTAGGCCGAGCTCTCTCACTATTTGAGCTGTGCGTGTTATATTTGTACTCAAAGTGGTGGGACATTCAGTTTAATACCGAATACAAACAAGAGTTTTTCATTGGCAATGTTTACTCTCGTAGGTTTGCTATTGATTGCCGAATGTAGTGTTGCATAGAAACATGTTTTCTATGAAAAAGATGTTGACAGTCGCTGGGGATCGAACCGGGGACCTTTCGGCTCGTAGTAGAACGCATTAGCGGTTATTCGTGCATAGTCCAACGCACTAACCAGACGAACTACCGACACAACTCAATTAGAATATTTACTTACACATTTAAGTTGTACATTATATTAAAAAAACATTTTTTATTACAGTGAGATCAGTTTAAATGTTAATGGAAAAGATGTTATATTAAGTAACGATATTATATCTGTAAAGAAGTCAACTAAGACGGTACATGTTGAAGAAATAATACCAAGTGTTGTAGAGCCATCATTTGGTATGAAATTTCTTTTATTTATTAATAATATGAAATTAAACAATACTTAATGTAGGTATCGGACGTATTTTATATGCATTGTTGGAGCAGAGTTTTAAGTGCCGTGATAATGATGAGCAACGCTGTTATTTTTCTTTGCCACCCGTTGTTTCACCTCTTAAGTGTTCCTTATTACCTCTAAGCAATAATTCTGAATTTCAACCATATGTAAAGGAATTGTGTATGTATTTCGATCTTTTATGTATTTTAAATTAATAGTTATTTTAATTTATTTTTTTAGCTAATGCATTGACGAAAGCGGAAGTTGCACATAAAATTGATGACTCTAGTGGTTCTATTGGTAATTTTGTAGAACATTTTTTATAAATCCACATATATGCATAACATACATAACTCATTCCATTTAATTTTAACTTAAGTAATTTTGGCAACGATCAGCTACGCTAAAAATTTCGCAACTCGACTTATGCTCTGATTAAACGTTCTTGATTTTGCTTTAATATTGTCACCAATTTTGGTGTCAATATCTTTTTATGTTCATAAGTCTATTTGGCACCACTTAATACATGGAATAACGACAGAACTAGACTCCTTTAAAAAAATCTCTTAAAATGAAGAAAAAATTAGTTATGCTGTTATGCCTTGAGAACACAGATATGCTTATGAGGATGGTCGGGATTCGGATGCAAATGCATGTTTTTTCTGAACCTCTTTAGAACTAAATAGGCAAAGACGAAATAGACAAAGTAATTTCCCTTAAGGTGGCATTCAAATGTTTGTGCATATTTTGCAATAAATGGATGATTTTGCATGTGTTCAGTTAAACGCATATTTTTTTGTATATTTTTCGATTTTCTTTTTATACTTTAATTTGTAAGTAGTTATTTTATAAAAAGTTAATCTCGTATGTTGCGTATTCTGCGTATGAAGTAGATTGATTCAAAATCCTAAAATGTTAAAATGTTTCGCTCTGCGTTGTTTTTCTGAAATTAGGATGTCTAAAACCAAAAAAAAAAATCCTTAAAAATCAAAAAAATATGATCCTGTGATGTTGCGCAAAGAGCTTACAGGACATTTTTGAACTTTTTGAACTTTTAACGATCATTATCAATTTAATTATTATGCTTCAAGTATAAAAAATATATCACTTGATTTTCTTTTTTACTAAACTTTAAATCATTTACTAACGATGTTGCAGATCTGTGAAAGATTGAATCTTTTTTTGAATTTAAATCATTTTAAAATTGAATGGTATGATTCAATTACTTGATTTCCATTCAATTACTGATTAGAAAAAACAAATCACAATTCTTTTTGAACAAATAGATTGAAATCTCCTTCTTCTAAATCTTATAATAAATTTAGTTTATTTCATTCACTTCGTAAAAATCTTTTTGAAACATCCTTATTAGAATCATTTTCAAATGAATCGTCAATAGTTATTATTCATTTGATTCGAATCAAATTAATGTGCATTCGATTTTAATTAAGTGAATCAAGTCTTCTGTTATTTATAGTCTTAGGATTGAATCACTTTTTTTTGCAATCACTTTTTAAAGCAAAAGATTCAATCCCAAAAACGTACAATAATTTGTCAAGGCATATGATTGCTTCATAAGCGACTCGGAAACAATTGATTTTGCTACATATGATTTTGAGTTCATTTTGTTGAAATCTTTTTTCACACTCAAGATTTAAAATAAAACAAACTCGAATCATTTGTTGTTTGTTCACTTTTTTAAATCTTTGTGCTTGCAACCGAAACAACTGGAAGTCTTTGCCGTCATTAGAGTATATTTATTTCAAATAATTAAAAGGGACTTTCATTACTGCAACATATGGTATCAAAAAATATACACCACAATATTGCTAGTAAATAAAAGGAGGTTTACAATGCATAATTAAAAAAATGCATCTTATAATTAATCTAGTTAAATATTTTATTACAAATGTTGACATGACCATATTCACAATGAAATTATGTTGTTAATTGGGGTTATTAAGAAATAAAATTATGAATAAATTTTACATTTCGTGGCATTAAGGATATATTAAATTTGTGCGGATATTATAATGCCCGTTAGGAGTCGTGGTTGGTTGTCCGAAATCGCGATAATTTGAGAAATATTGCTAAGAATGCGAAATTTTTAGTTTCAATATGTTTTAACCAAAAAATTATGGAGATGAGCCAATCGCTCAACGGACACGATCATGAGATGGACTCTATGAGCACTGCACCCGTCCTGACATCAAAATCGTGATTGGCAACTTTAATTCCAAAGTAAGTCATGACGGTATCTTTGGCCCAACAGTCGGAGAAATCAGCCTCCACCACAACACCTCCGACAATGTCTGATCGACTTCACCGCACCATGAAACATAGTATTCACAAGGCTATGTGGTAGTCGCCTGATCAGAACACACACAGCAAATTGATCACGTTGTGATTGACAGAAGGCAAGCTTTTAGTGTGATCCGAAATGCCAACATCGCACTTCCTGGTAGCAGTCAAGGTACGCATACACTTATGTGCTGCGAAAAATTCAAAGAAACCCTCACAAAGAAAGCTAGCCGTCAGCAAGCTGCACACACAATATACCGAACAAGCCCGTGTCACTCGACTCTCGCACATTCATGCCCAAGACACCCCCCTTCTTGATGATATATGAGCAAATATTTAAAAAAGTGAATTGACAATTTTCAAACAACAAATGATTTGAGTTTGTTTTATTTTAAATCTTGAGTGTGAAAAAAGATTTCAACAAAACGAACTCAAAATCATTTGCTTCGAGCCGTATATGTAGCAAAATCATTTGTTTCGCTTATGAAGCAATCATATGACTTGACAAATGATTGTGTGTTTTTGGGATTGAATCTTTTGCTTTAAAAAGTGAATGCAAAAAAAAGTGATTCAATCCTAAGACTATAAATAACAGAAGACTGGATTCACTTAATTAAAATCGAATGCACATTCATTTGATTCGAATCAAACGAATAACATGATATTTCGAGCAATCCTATGAATAGGAAAAATGATTGCAACTTTTGACGATTCATTTGCACATGATTCTAACAATGATTTTTCAAAAAGACTTTCACGAAGTGAATGAAATAGACTGAATTTGATATAAGACTTTAAAAATAGAGTTTGCAATCTATTTGTTCAAAAGGAATTCTGATTGTTTTGTACCAATCAGTAAATGAGTTGATGTCCATTGATTGTGTTTCAAAAATTACCAACTCATATGCATAAATTTTAGGGATTGAATCCAAAAAAGATTCAATAATTCACAGCTCTGCGAGGTTGGAATAACATTTTTGTATTATTGTACATACAATTATATTTAAAATGAATTGAAACACTTTAGTAAGCTTAGATGGAAACGATCGTCAGATCCATTTTAATGTACGGTTCTACTGTATGGTGAGAAGCGACAAGGAAGACTAGATTTCAAAAGGAAATGAAAATAAAAGTACTAAGACTGGCATGACCAGTATTACTGGCGCATTGATATCCACCCCCTTAATAGAGATGGAGATGGCTTAATCTTCTGCCAGTAGACGACTTCATAACGAGTACAGTAGCAAAGAACGCGATTCGACTCAGAGAATCGGGATTCTGGAAGCAACTCTCATACGGATACACGTCTATCGTCGAAGTTTTCAGCATGATCCCAAAAACCGACTAACTCCATCATAATATCTAGTAGAGAACAATGGGACGCTAACCCGCCAACAAGCAATAGCCACTTTCAAGTCTTTACTGACGGTTCTAAAATGGAAATAGGTGCTCGATCTGGCATTTTCTGCGATGCACAGCAAATTCACTTGTCAGATAGACTTTCCGATGATTGCAGTGTCTTTCATGCAATATTTGAGATAGATAAAGCAGGCATCGGAGATTACAATCTTTGTGATAATGAGGTCATAAAATCGAACACAGTATTCAAATATCGCCCATGCGATAACCATATGCTGGGTTCCCGAACATAGCAATGAAGAAATCGACCAGTACGTGAAACTTATTAGATCAATTCGTGTACGGTTTTTATTTGCATTTGAACTACAAATTAATACCATATTTTCATAATGAAAAATATATATGGGCATTCCACACCAAATCGACCAAAAAAGTCAAATTTGAGATTTAACCTTTTGGATTTCAATAAAATTTGGGCAACTGATAAAGGGTATCCAGATATGTACTCACCAATTTTTTTTTATTTTTTTCGCCCACTACTTCCAGAGATACAGTGGCTCAAAGTTACAAAAAATCACTTTTGTATGGTTGTTTATATTTAAATATCTCTTAAACTAGAAATGCTAGAAACTCCATTGATGGCTCGTTTTAAAGCTAAGAGAACTGGCTTTTCAAACGTGAACATGTGGTCCGTGGTCATTATCCTTGCACTTCAAAATTGATGTCAATAAAAAGGACCCTTACAATTCTGAAAAAATCCTAAGTTTTCGTCAATTTATTATAAATGTTCATGCCAAATTTCAATATGGTATTTTGATTGGATCATATTTTAAAATTTAATTTTCTAAATTTTTACATATTTTTTGTATTGAAATAAAATATTTTTTTTTCAAAAGTAAAATTTGCAATAATTTTTCAATGTATTTGTAACTCTGATTTCGAAAATAGCGTCAGTTTTATCAAATTGTCTCTAGTTATTGAAATATATATGTACCATTTTTCGAATATCGTAAAAACTATATTCCAAAATCAATATCTCAAAAACTAGATTGAATATGATAAACTGACGCCATTTTAGAAATCAAAGTTACATATATATTCTGGAATTATTACAACTTTTACTGTAGATAAAAATTTTTTCTATACAAAAAATATATAAAAATATGGAAAATAATTTTTTAAAATATGATGCCATCAAAATACCATCTTGAAATTTTGCATGAAAGTTTATAATAAATTGACGACAACTTAGGATTTTTTTCAGAATTTTAAAAAGGGTCCTTTTTAAGGACATCAATTTTGAAGTGCAAGGATAATGACCACGTGACACGTTTAGAAGTTACAACTTACTTTTTCTAAAAGATTTTTCTATTAGCTTTAAAATAAGCCATCAACGGACTTTCTAGTTTAAGAGATATTTAAATAAGGGCTAGGAACCGAAATTCTATTCTCTGCGGTTCCAGTTCCAGTTCTATAAAAAAATAAAAAAAATGGTTCCGGTACCGGTTCTTAAATTATTTTTTATTTCGATTTCAGTTCCGGTTCCTGTTCTATAAAAAAATAAAATAACGATTCCAGTTCCAATTCCGGGTCCACAAACAAGCCAAAAAACGCAACAAAATATAAATATTTTTTATTTTTACGTAAAAACAATGAAATTTATATATCTATCTATTTATATAAAAATTAATTACCGTACACCGTCTCGTCTCGCAAAAACATGAGAACAGATCGACTGATTTGAATGATTTTTTTTTGTTTTATTCGTCTCAATACTGGGAATTCGGAAAACTTCCAAGGAAAAACGGAAAATCGGAAAAATCGAATTTTGTGTTTTGTATGCACCACCAATGGGAATTGTATTTTAATAATGAGGATTCGTTTATATAGCAACTATGGATAGATTGGACAAAGCGAAGTGGCACATCCCAAACAACTAAACTTTTTGAAATGCTATTTCTACTGACCTCCTAAGAGGAGATTTTAATAATGTGACGCGATATGTTTTTGTTTGTAGCATTACAAACTATTTGGATATAAGAAACTGCATATTTCTGCAAAAGTTGTTATATATTTGAAAAGTCCATCATATCTTTCTGATAAGCTACGTCTTAGCGTTTCAAATATAAGCCTCAATTAAATTTTGGCAAAATTTAACTATCTATTTTCATCAGTCACGCCTAGCGTGAAACACTTAAACTCAAAAGTTCTATTCCCATCTCAAATTTATTTTAAATATGTTTTTTACATCCCTTGCGATTATTTTAGGATGAATAAAAAAATTTGTAGACTTTTTAATATATTGCGATATAAATGCATTTTTTGATGCAGTTTTTACTAATTTTTTAGTAATTAATAATTAATTTTAATAATTTAAATTCATCTTAAAATAATCGCAAGGAATGTTAAAAACATATTCTAAAAAAAATTGAGATGGGCATCTACTTTTGAGATTAATTTGTTTCGAGCCAGGCGTAACTGATGAAACTAAAAAAACAAAGGATGCCTGTTTAAATAATCACTGCTTCTGTATTTTGTATCCGATTATTTTCATAGTTTGTTGAAAAGCTAATACAATTTTCCAAAAGATGACATACCCACATTTTCAGTTTATTGCGGTTGAGGGACGTCATTTCAATTCAATTTTGAAATTGTTGATTTAGATACGAAAACGCCTAATTTGAGGTCCTGACGGGTCCATTTCCCATATTCGGATTTCGCTGAAAATTCTCCAAATCGATTTTCTCATTCAATAGACCATTTCTAGGGGGTGACCTTCACAATCAAACTCGATGTTTTTTTTTCATACAAAGTCATTGTCAGTCTAATGTACATATAATGCAAAGCTCAACATTTATTAAAATTCCATTGTACACATGCCATTGCACACATGTCATTGTACACATGTGTAACTTAATTAATATTTGTTTATGTTTCCAAATTTATTGTCCAAATTGATTTAATATTTATTTTTTTGATATATTAATTTCTGATCTAATTAATTTAGTAATGGTTCCAGTTCCGGTTCTGGTTTTCTGTTCCAGTTCCGGTTCTATGAAAAAATAAAATAACGATTCCAGTTCCGGTTTCATAAACATGTAAATAACGGTTCCAGTTCCGGTTCTATAAAAATAAAACGGTTTCGGTCCGGTTCCAGTTCCAGTTCCGGTTCCACCCGAGCCCTGATTTTAATATATACAACCAAACAAAAGTGATTTTTGGCCCATTTTTTGTAACTTTGAGCCACTGTATCTCTGGAAGTAGTGGGCGTAAAAATTTAAAAAAAATTGGTTAGTACATGTCTCGATATCCTTTATCAGTTGCCTAAATTTGATTGAAATCGAAAAGGTAAAACATCAAATTTGAACCTTTTTGGTCGACCACTACTTCCAGAGATACAGTGGCTCAAAGTTGGAAAAAAAGTGCCAAAAATCACTTTTGTACTGTTGTTCATATTTAAATATCTCTTGAACTGTTAATGGCTCGTTTTAAAGCTAATAGAACAAGCTTTTAGAAAAATTAAGTTGTAATTTCCAAACGGTAACATGTGGCCCGTGGTCATTATCCTTGCACTTCAAAATTGTGGTCCTTAAAAAGGACCCTTTTTAAAATTCTGAAAAAAATCCAAAGTTTTCGTCAATTTATTATAAATGTTCATACAAAATTTCAAGATGGTATTTTGATGGTATTTTGATAGCATTTTATCAATATTTTTTGTATAAAAAAAAATATATATTTTTTTCAAAAGTAAAATTTGCAATAGTTTTTCAATGTATTTGTAACTCTAATTTCGAAAATGGCGTCAGTTTCATCAAATTATCTCTAGTTTTTGAAATAATACCATTTTTCGAAAATCGTAAAAACTATATGCCAAAATCAATATCTCAAAAACTAGATTGAATATGATAAAACTGACTTCATTTTAGAAATCAGAGTTACATATATATTCATATGGAAATTTTGTATGAACATTTATAATAAATTGACGAAAACTTAGGATTTTTTTCAGAATTTTAAAAAGGGTCCTTTTTAAGGACATCCATTTTGAAGTGCCTGAGTTATTACCACGGGCCACATGTTCAAGTTTAGAAGTTACAACTTAACTGGTATAAAAGCTTGTTCTATTAGCTTTAAAACGAGCCATCAAGGGAGTTTCTGGTATATCAACTTTAAAAGATATTGAAATATGAACAACCATGTAAAAGCGATTTTTGGCCCATTTTTTGTAAATTTGAACCACTGTATCTCTGGAAGTAGTCGGCGAAAAAATAAAACAAAAATTGATCAGTGCATATCTCGATACCCTTTATCAGTTGTGCAAATTGCATTGAAATCGAAGAACATGAGTTCCAACCGCTGGTCGATTTGGTGTGGAATGGCCCATATATATATATTTTTGCGACGCATATTTTGTTGCTGTGATCTCTCAGAGTATGAATATGAAAACGGTTTTCCAATATCAATTGTTGGTTTTATTCCCATATAAAAGGGTACTATGAGATATTTTAAAAATCAATTCAACTTTATTAAATGCAAATAAAAGTTTTAAACGAATTGATATCGGTCAACCATTTTCATAATCATACTCAGTGATATCTCAGCTATAAAGTACATCCAAGTTTTTTCAAAAGCTCGACCAAAATTTTAATATGCACTGACTTTTCAAATGCAAATGAACCCTTTAACGAATTGATTCAGACAAACTGGGATACACGTGTATTTTATTTTTGGCGTACTTTAAGAATATATAGGATTTTCTCATGCGTACAGCCATAAGTTGAATTTTGTCGTACGATGTTGTGAACCATAATTGTGCTCAAATAATGTAAAAAATGTAATGCAAAAGAAAAATAAATGAATAAGCGGAAAAAAATAATTGAACCTTGAAATTTTGTAAAATCTGCCAATTATTTTTTATTTATTTTGAGGGATATCCGAAATATTTTCCTAAATATATTTGGGTGTGCATCGCTTTTTGGTTGAGAGTGTTTTATGCTAGGTGTGCATAATTTCACTATCTATAATACGATATATAAAAATATAAGTATGACATATCATTTTAAAGATAATTGTATGTGACAATTAGGAATAAATTTCGACAGTTGAATTTGCTATAGTAAAAAATCAACATTTTATGTGCTTGGCAAGCCATGAAACTTTAACGGTTAACTAAAAATTAATAATTATAAAAATCAAAATTTTAGTAAATGATTTTAAGTTAAGTAAAAAAAATAGTGATTCTTTATACTTGAAGCTATAATAATTTAATGTAAATTGGTCATTTAAAGTTCAAAAATGTCCTTTAAGCTCTTTGCGCAACATCACAGCATCATCTTTTTTGGGCTTTTAAAAGCTTGTTCTTAGTTGTAAAGGACATAGTTTCAGAAAGTCGACGCGGAGCGAAAGAAAAATTAGTTTTACATTTTCTATATAAATTTCAATCAGTCTACTCAATTTACAAAAGTTCCATTTACAGAAGTTCAGAAAAGATCAATTGAAATACAGAAATTCCATTTGAAATTCAAAAGACACCAATTGAAATTCAAAAATTCCATTTGAAATTCAAAAGATATCACTTGAAATTCAGAAATTTCATTTGAACTTCCAAAGACACCAATTGAAATTCAGAAATTCCGTTTAAAAAACAAATACATCAATTGAAATTCAAAAGACTTCAATTGAAAATACATTTGAAATTCAAAAGACATCAATTGAAATTCAGAAATTCCATTTTAAATTCAAAAGACATCAATTGAAATTCCGAATTTCCATTTGAAATTGGAAAGACATCAATTGAAATTCAGAAAATTTCATTTGATATTCATAAATTTTCATTTGAAATTCAGAATTGTTTATTGATATTCAGAAATTTCCATTTGAAATTCGGAAAATGTCCATTTGAAATTCAGAAATTTTTATTTGAAATTCAGAATTTCCATTTAAAATTCAGAAATTTTCATATGAAATTCCAATAAAAAAAATGTCTGAATTTCAAATAGAAATTTCAAATGAAAATTTCTGAATTTCAAATGTAAATTTCTGAATTTCAATTGAAAATTTCTGAATTTCAAATGAAAATTTCAGAATTTCCAATAGACATTTCTGAGTTTCAAATAGAAATTTCTGAATTTCAAATCGAAATTTTTTGAATCTCAAATGGAAATTTCTGAATATCAAATGAAATTTTCTGAATTTCAAATGGAATTTCTGAATTTCAAATGATGTCTTTTGAATTTCAAATGGAATTTCTGAATTTCAAGTGATGTCTTTTTCTGAATTTCAGTTGATGTCCACTGAATTTCAAATGAAATTTCTGAATTTCAAGTGATGTCTTTGAATTTCAAATGGAATTTCTGAATTTCAATGGACGTCTTTAGAATTTCAATTGATATTTTCTGAATTACATTTGTAAATGGTGTAGTATGTGGCGTAAGATATTTTTTTAGTCAAAAGCATCTCTTTTGAAATGGGTAATGGTATCCAAAATACAAAATCAGCGACAGGATTTTCGTTCGGGAGGGGTTTGGAAAAAACATTAATTTTTAAAAGATAGTTCCAGAAAATACAATCGCGCATATAAATTAATTCTTTTTCATTTTTATTCATTCGAAATATGTATTTTTTAAATCTTAAATTCATTTTGGAATATTGCACGCCGAAAATAATGACTATGTTTTCACGAAAAACTAATATGAAAAGAATCCAAAAATGGAATAACATTAAAAATCGAATTGGCATGTTATGCACAAAAAAAAAGTTTATACTATGAATGAATTTGTTCATCAATTTTATGAATTTGGCATTACGACTCAACCAATCAACATTTATGAATCGTTCAGAAACCGTAATGAAAAAGTTCATAACATTGATGAACTGTTTTTATTTAAGTACGTGAGGTTAAATAATTCGCAAATTTGGCGATTACACAAACCATATTTTTTTAACAGAGGCACAGTTAAATAAATATACAGACTGTCATTTGGAGAGAACTGTGATGAAATGACCACTGTGGCCAGTCCAGGAAGCATGTGCGCTAACTTCTCATGTCATTCGAAAGGTACTGACTTGTACTTTCGAACGACACCATTCGCTAGTCAAAAGCTATACGTGTGGTATTTTTAACTATTTTTTGAATAATTGTCTTTTTTGGATGAAAAATCGAACATGATGAAGTGGCCACTGGCCAGTCCAGAAGGCCTGTGCGTTAATTTCTCATATGTCATTCTGGACTGGCCAGTGGCTACTTCATCATGTTCGATTTTCCATTTGTTTTTGTTTTGCGTATAAAATTTGTTCCAGCTCAAATTTAAATTATGAAAAAAATACAGCGAATGTTTCTCAAAAAACAACATGTTAATTTTTGTACAACAAAAAAATATATATTTTGGGAACTCAAAATTTTATTAAATGACATTTTAACATGCGTTATACTTAAGATCTTCTATAATAAAATATGTTTTCCTGCTTTTTTAAAAACCGTTTTAAACCGGTATAAAACCGAAACTGTTTATTTCGGTTTTGGATATCGGTTTATTTCTAATTTTCGTATAACGGTTTCGGTTACGGTTTCGGTTTTAAAAATGAAACGGTTTTAAACGGATATCGGTTTCGGTTACGGTTTCAATCCTTGCTTATAAACATCACGAAACATGTCATATTTGTTGTAGATTCACTGCAACTACTAGAGAAATAGGTAGCATTGCTGCAAATATTCACATATTCCGCACTATTAATGCTTTTGAAGCAAAACTAATAATATTGTCTAAATATCACAAAAAGTGTCAAATATTTGGCTTGAATAATTTGCAACTGCAATGCTGTTTAAGACTCTAATACTTTTCGTTTTCTTAGTGTAGTAATGCAAAAACTAATTTGTCGGGCTCTAAGGTCTACCAAATGCAATATGTATTTTGCACTGGTTCAATTACTGTTGTGGTTTTTTTTAAACATTCTTCGAACTAAGTTTGAACGTTAAAATAAGTTAAAAAATGTATATGAACCAGAACCCCAACAATCCCCTCCTCCACTGGCTACGGGCTTGATCACTGATATATAAACCCCAATAGATCATCAAACTTTTTTTTTAATATTTTTTATAGCCATATTCTAGCGAGCACTGACAATGACACAATAATGACAAGTATGCGTTGATTGAGAATTGTCACGAAATGATATTTTAGCAATAAAGTGACAACAGAAATAAAGACAAAAGATGTGAAATTATTCACCACCTAAAGACGAGTTGACAAGAAGTTTATCCTTAAATATGTATTTGTTTTATGAATGATTACACACTTTATTAAATTGTTCTTAAAGGTGCCGCCATATGAAATATATCAACCGACTTTTGTCGCCCATCGATTTTCAACCACATTTAGCCAATGAACTATAAATTTCGATTTTTATATTTGTCTTGAAAAGTGCAAATATATTTACCATTTGCACTGCAATTTATTTACGCAGTCGTGCATCACATTTTTTTACAACAAAGCACAGCGCCACGAGATAGCTATTTTACTATTATCGGTACCTGCTTCGTGCGTGCTTCGTGCGTGCTTCGTTATTTTAAAAACCCGAAAGCAGCCAAGCACCGAAAACAAAAACTGTAGTTCTCCCGAACGAGAACTGTGAAAATGTATGTTTTCTATTTCACAGTGTTAGGGTATGAAACAGCGGAGAGGAAACTTATGATTTGTTTTAATATTTTGCTACGTCTAAAATTGTATTTGTGATTTTCTCCCAGAAAAAAGTTATTCTATGAGTTGTTCTTTAATGGTTAATATATCGATCTGCATACTAAGATATTTATTTACTTTGATGCCTGCCATTGAAATGTTTACTCAAATCATATGTCAACTTCAAACAGGTGAATTTTTTATATATTTTTTCATTTTACCCAGGAGTTTCATGTTTTTTTGCACAATCTTTGCATTATTTCATATTTTAGTTAAGCAATAAACGATATCCTTAAAAATTTTGAATACTTTCAAAAGCATTATTTTATACAGGATACATTTTAAAGCACTGATTATGGGTTCAAACTAGGGCTTCCAATCCCGGGATCCCGAAATTTCGGGTTCCTGTAATACCAATTTCAATAATTCGGGACATAATACGGGATATACCGGCATTATTTTTCTAATCCCGAAAGTCCCAGGATTGCCAAAATGCTTCGCGATTGGAACTCCTAGTTCAAACACTACAGATTAGCTAACTTCTTTTCCATGAAAAAAAAGTAAATTAAGTTTTTATGTACCGCAAATATACTTAAAAAAACAATTGCTTAACATTAATTTTAATATCTCTACTTAGGACGTCGTTATGCACGAACTGATGAAATTGCTATACCTTTTGGCATTACAATTGATTTCGACACATTGAAAGAGCCACAAACTATTACATTACGTGAACGAGATTCTATGGCGCAAGTTCGAGTTCCGGTAAAATATGGATTTTTATTTATGTGAATTTTATTTACTAACAAATAATACATTTTCACACTCTATTTTAGATAATTGAAGTCGCAGGTGTGATTAAAAATTTGATATCTGGTAAAAACACGTGGGGAGAAATTCTTTCGAAATATCCATTGTTTGAGCAGCAAGAAGCTTCAAAATAAAGATAATCAGTGTCCATATAATATGTATCAGAGTATGATCAATAAATAGTATCAATAGAGATATTAACACCAATTCTATAGTATGTGCGGGACTGATTTCAGTGTTCTATTACTAAAATGTATGGATATTTTGATATTTGGTATGAATTATGAAAAATTATGAAGAATTATGAATTATATGTTCGGTCTAAGCAGATTATAACTACTATACACATATGTGATAATGTGTTCTGTTAACATTTAAAGATGGTCCCCAGTTTACAAATCCTGGAAATAACTACAAACTTGCAATCCCTGATAAATTTCCTTTCATTTGAGTAGCCTACGATTTGAATGTAATGATTGATTTCAAAGCATTTCAGTACAATAGCATATTGCGGCATGAACATGTGTCCTGATAAACTATGAGTCTTAAATAGATAGTTATAGAAATTATGGAAGAAAAAAAAAATAAATTAAAATGTATAAAAACTGACAAAAACAAAGTAGTTTATCAAATAAATATTTTGATTGTTAAATAGAAATTTACATTTTTGAAATACTATTACACATAAATCATGATTTCGAATCGAGAGGAGGTCACGCACTAGAAATGCTCTATTGGATGAGAAAAATCGATGTGGAGAATTTTCAACGAAATCCGAATATGGAAAATGGACACGTAGGGACTTAAAAGTACGTGCTTTCGTACTTTTAAAATTAAATTGAAATGAAGTCTCAAACGCAATAAACTAAAAAAATGTGTATGTCATCTGTTGGAAAATTGTGTTAGCTTTTCAACAAACTATAAATAAACCAGTAAGGAAGGTTAGGTCACGTTGGACTTTTTGAAGATATTAACCCCTATTCTTAAGCCCGTGGTTGCGGATACTTATCTATTCTATAATATGTGCGGGACTGATTACAATGTTTTATTACTAAAATGTATGGATATTTTGTTAGTTGGTGTGACGAAATTAGTAAGAATTATGAAAGTTATAGTCAGTCTATAGTCGGGTTACCAGAGTATACGAATCCTGAAAATACCTACAAACTTCCAATCACTTAAGAATTTACTTTCATTTGATATCCATATGTACAAATGGGTAGGTGTACCGAATTTCAATTTTACATATGATTACAGGTCACTATGGACCGATCACTCCAATTTGTCCGCACAGGAAGCGTAGGTATATAAGTAATCTAAATTAGGAGTTTCTTTGATGTAACCCTTAAATCGACTAAGGATGTCATTCTGATCAAGAATCCATACCGGATATGCTTCCTACTGGGTGTTATAAACGGCATACCAAACTGAATATACCCTTTCACTCTTAGTGTAGGATATAAAAATACAGAAGCAGTAATTATTTTAACAGTTAAAAATTCAACACAGAGACTTTGTAGGTATATTTATGATCAGGATCACACTCGATTTAGGTAAGAAAGCGCTTACTTTGAGGTGAACGAGTGGCCCTATTTTGTTTTTTTTTTCTGCGAAAAAAAATCGGGTGACTATTTTGCGCAGTAATATAAAAAAAGCAAACGGAATTTTTGCAATGCAATACGCAACATCAAGATGACGCTGAAATTGAGTTTGCTAAGAGTGCAACAATAATATTTAATTTTACAAAACTGTGATTTGCCAGGTCCTGGCAGAAAGTGCAGTAAATTGAAGCTCGAAGTGACAGCAACGCCCATATAACTCGAAATATTTATATATCATTAGCGTGTTTTCGTAACCGTAACTCTATAACGATAATATTCGTTATCGTTATTTACCGACAATTGTAGCTTGCGATAGCGATCGTTATAAAAAAAAGTGATTCACTAACTTTCATTGCATTTTATGTAGACAAATAAATTCGGAAAAAAAACTCGTCTAAATCGTTGAAAGTAAGCTGACTAACAACCAACAAATTTTCAACGCTATCATATCGACAATTTTCGGTAAATTCATAACGATGACAGCTGACGGATCAAACTCTGCTGCCATTAGGGACGGTCGTGTCGTCTTCATGCCTTTTAAATGTGTTCCGTCCGTCGTTGTTAAGTTTAATTGTCGCGCAAAATTGTGTTTCCGTGTTCCCGCCTAACATAAAATAACAATAAAAAAACAAAATTCAAATAAAACACAAATCAAATTAAACTTACATAAAAACAAAATGCATTTCAATAAACACCAACCAAATAAATCAAACAAAACAACAAAATTGAACTGGTTTTGCGCTACCTGCCGAGTTGCAAGGGCTTTTCTATGCTCTTTGCTGCACTTGCAAAGATTTGTTCGTAACCCTACCCTCCCTCATCCTACTCCACGCTACTAGTGCTCACGGTTAAGGCTGCACTGAGTGCGTAATCTAAGCCGTGGTGAAGGGCTAACACTCACCACCGCTAGCATGTGTGCCGTCTGTTTAAAAGCAACAACAAAAACATTGGTTGTAATTTAACTCAAGATTAACGCCAGCATCGGAACCAATTAAGAATTTAGCACATTGAAATTTTCTCACAGTTAATGATTTCACAACATTAGTAATATCCGATATGGGGGTTCAGGAGGTTTTTAGTAGTACGTAGATTTAAGAATATGTTTGCTTTTTTTTACAAATTAACCAACGCTCAGAGGATGTCCCCTATTCTTGCAAAGCACAGTGTTGATCGTAAGAAGGGATGATGGGTTAAAAGGAGGGTAGAAAGATAGAGTAGTGTCGGTGAATGTCTGTTTTGAACTTGCCAATATCAAAAAATGGCGGGAAAAACGGACGCTGGGAGATTGTTCCACAAACGTATCGTGCGACTGAAGAACGTTTTCTCTCTATAATGCGTGGATCTGTTGAGAGCCGAGTGGACTACGAAGGGGTGGGCTTGGTTTGACGCCCGAGTAGAACGAGAGAACACACGACCTGGTGGAATCAGGCCATGTATTTCCCTCGAACACTTGCCGTTGTAATACCTATAAAACAGTCTTACACACCCAACGGTCCTTCGGTGCTCGAGAGAACCAATAGACGATGAAATATTTTCATCCCCTATTAAATATATCGCACGTTGTTGCATTCGGTCCAGGAACTCCAAGGAGGATTTGGAGGCCCCTCCCAAATGTGCGAATTGAATTCCATTTTAGGCCGCATATAGGTAGTGTAGACAGTGCGTAAGTCAGCAGGAGTGAAGTAAGTTTTACACCGTTTTAAAAAACCGAGGCACTTGGCCGCTTCTTTCGACACATTAAATATGTGGTTATTCCAACGGAGATCACATTGACTTGATATGCCCAGAACGTCAAGAGCAGCTGACTGCGCAATATCCACTGCACCCATATTGAGGGGAGGGAGAGGTGAATCCATTCTTTTGTGAGATAACAGACAACATTGGGTCTTGCTTGCATTAAAATCTACTATATTTGCAACACCCCACTCGAAGATTGATTTAAGGTCATTATTGAGTGTGTCATTCATAGTGCGTCGTTTACTCTCAATCTCCAAAGAGTTTGGGCGCTTGTTGAACGAATATGAATGACAAATGTTACTGTCATCTGCAAAGGAATGAATTGGGTTCTGGGTCAATGACAAAAGGTCATTGATAACTACCAGAAATAGGGACGGGGATAGGACGGAACCCTGCGGAACTTCAGAATTGCTGAAATGTTGTTCCGAAATAACACCATCCATCGCAACTCGTATTGAACGACGCTGGAGAAAACTCGATATCCATCGAGTAAAAGATTCACCGACATATGGAATTAGTTTTGAAACGAGGACACACTCGATCAAAAGCCTTGGAAATATCGAGAGCAACAGCCTAGCTCTCCCCGAAAAGGTGAACACAATTATTCCACTTTTCGGAGAGGACCGCCATCAAACGCCTGTGGATCTGCTCCTACGGAAACCGTATTGTCGGTCACTGAGCAATTCGTTGTGCTCAAGATAGTTCACAAAGTGGAAGTAAATTACGCTCTCCATTACCCTGGAGAGTGCAGAGCATATTGCAATGGGTCGGTAATTGGCTAGGTTCGTGGCCTCGCCCTTTTTCGGAACTAGCTGGACATTGGCAACCTTCCAACAAGATGGAAAAACTCCTGTCGTGTAAGGTTACGCAACGGACAAGCCAGCGTTGACGTGTTTCTTTTATAAGTAAAACTTTCATTAAATAAAAGTATGTCTTAGAAGAAAAGACTTGTATTAATTATTTCATGATAGTAAAAATGGAACTTCAACGTTGGACATTCTCTGGTAGGACATCATGGGTTATTATAAATGGAACGTTGCGACATTTGGCCTCACGTCAAAGCAACCTACATTTTAATTACAACATTTGGCGCAGCCGGCTTTCGAACCAATCATCAAATCCCAAAGGACAGGAAGGACTGGATGGAGAATAGAAGTATATAAAATAAATATAGTGGACAAGGGAAAATGTTTTTTTTTAGGAATCGCAGGTATTGTGAAAAAGAGTGAAAAAAATTGTTCAAAAAAAAAATAATGTTTGTGAATTTGTGATATAAAACAAAAGAAACATTTCATAATTTTGAAATCATGAAAATAGACATTTGAAATACAGACAATTGAACATTTTAAATAAATGATAAAATTTTAAAATTTCATAAAATTGTGAAATTAAATAAACTTTAATTAAAACTGTGAAATTAAAATGATGAATAATTTAATTTAGGAATTTTGATAGAGTAATATTTTTAAAGCGTTGTGAAATTAATTAAATAAAAAAATTGGAGAATAAAAAATAAATAAATTCCAAAAAAAACCAAATCAGTATTTAGTTATAAAATGATGAGATGTTTAAAAAAAAAATAAAAATTAAAAAAAAAAAAATAAATAAAAATGAGCTAAATAAAGTAGTAATATATTTAATAGTAAAGTTAAATCAACTACTAAGCTTAATCTATTCTCAATAATTATCAGATAAATAATCGTCCAGCAAAATGGGCACAGAAAATATATTTAAACGCGTACATTACGTTGTTCCTTACTTTTCTGGGGCAGAATCTCCATTACTAGAAACTGAATTATATAAATTTATTGAAAGCTGTGAAAACAAAGCTTAAAATTGAAGAATCAGATTATGAGGAATTTATTAAATGGGTTAGGTTACATTTGCAGGGAGATGCATATAAATTGGTGAGAATAAAACATTTTCAAAAAATTGATTATACGAGTTGTTAAAAAATACATACTTAAAAGATATTTCTTTAGATTCAGTACAAGAAAAGATAAAAAAAAATATAAAAATAGCAAAGAGAGTTTGAGAGCGTTTGGAAGACGATTAGACGAGTTGCAATCCATGGCATTAGAAATTGAAAGTAAAAAATACCGTAAAAAGATAGGTAATGATGACGTATTCAGATTGGAATTACAGAATTCAGTATTGATCTCGTTTAAAGTAGGGGTGAAGGATACAACAATAAAAGTTGTATTGTTAAGTAGTAAGTCAGACACATTAGATGCATTATTGGAAGAAGCATTAAATGTTGAAGCTATTATGCAGCTAAGACCAAAGTTAAATGAGTACGAATATATTGTTGAGGCAGAAACTAATTTAGAAATAATTAAGCAAAGAGAAAACTCAGAAAAGAATGATAAAATAACCTATGAGAGGAATGTTCCGACATGTTCATTCTGTATGAAATTAGGACATACTAGGGACGATTGTATTAGTAGGAAAAATTAGCCTTTCTGCTACGAATGTGGAATTTATGGCCATGAAGCTAATTGGAAACGTGCCAATATTAATATGAAAGATTGTAAAACACAGTTAGGTAATAATGATAGTAAACATAATAAAATAGAAAATAATACAAGCAATATGAAATACTTATGGTGTGATAAAATAGGGCATAAAATAGATAAGTGTTATGCGAAAACAAAATTTGAATCAGTCACAAATAGTAATCATAATCAGGGAAACTAAGAGAGGCTCAGTCTAGGCTGTTAATGTCCCTATTTTATCACCTAAAAATAAGACATTTAATAAATAATAACACTTACTCCATTTCAAGTTTATCCTTTTTATAATTTTTTATTTCCTTTTACTGTTCCACTTCTTGGAATCACTTCTTAATCTAATAACAACTGACTTAAGAACTAAATAACTAAAGCTTATATACTAATACTTAAACTAAGTTTCAATGCTACTTTCTCAAACATCTCATGCTGTATTTCTTTAATTTCACATTTCGCCAGAGTTTTTAACCCTGACCGTGAGAAAAACCGCAACTCATACAAAAATTCATTAACTCAAATTCATTAACTCATGACTACCTTAATTTAAAGGTTATCAATTTAAAGTCGTCATGAGTTTCTTTGCCTACCAGGTAGTTTTATTGCGTGCATATTTGTTTACAATTCAACCGCTTAACGCTGCCATGAATTGGGTTCGCAGTCACTAGTGCTGACATGGTATATTTTCGCCGCATGTTTTAACAACAACAGCAAGTGCGTTGTTAACCCATATTGAAAATGGCATGCTTTTGTTTTCAATAACAATTGCACAACATATTATTAAAATATGTTAGCAACCTAATTTAATGAACAGCAAGAGATGCCCAATAGGAAAAGTGTATTCAAATGACTGATTGTCATCTGCCGTAGGAGAAATGTGTTCAAATGATTGACTGCCATTATATTGACACTCAACATTCCTCCCCCCTTACAAAAATTTTTTTTTTTTTTTTCTCTTATATCACTTCAAACTTCCATATATTAACTTGCTCTATTCTTACTACATACACATATATACGTTCGCCTTCCTGCTTATTAATCATCGTTTTTGTGTACTATTGCCGTTGTTGTCTCATTATTGCCGTTGTTTACCTCATGGTTGTCTTCTATTTCCTTTTGTAATTGCTCCAGTGTCCTCTGTAAGTTGCGTGTGGCCTGTTGAGTTACTGCTCGTTGCCACAGGCTTACCGGTGCCTCTGTTTTAAAATATTCTTCTTTCTCGTATGCCTTTATAGTTCCCTGGGTGCGCTCAAATAGAACTTTTCCCGCTGGTGCCTTGGATTTGTACCAATTCTCTCCGTCGTTGGACTCCATAGGTATTATGGTTGGCTCTGCAGTCAGCAAAACCCTTCTTACCATTGGCATGGGTGTAGCGAGCCCCATCTGTGATAGCGGTACTTCTAGTCCCAGAGTTGCCTTCAGATCCTCTTGGTTGTTCTCTGGCTTACTTATTTCTGATTGCTTATCATTAGTTTCGAATGCAACGGTCTTGCTGCTCGAAGATCCAGCAACGTTTAGTCGAGTCTCCTTGAAGTCCCCTTGACGTCGACGGCTTTGTCCAGCTTGCTTTCGACACCATAATCCTAGTATTAGAAGGATGCAAACCACGCCACAGGTACTCACGGTTACAACGGACATCTGTTCAGTAAAACCCTTATCAAAAACTGTGCTGCGTCCAGGTGCTAACTCCAATCGCAGGTTTTCAAGGTTTTGATAACCCGCGGCCACCTCTTTTCTCAGGTTTGTGTGGTCCATGGCAACAATATGCGCTCCTTCTTCTTTCACTCCTTCTTTCGGGTTAGCTGCTATTTCATCTAGTATCAACGCCTCCGGGAGTTCCCTGTGGTCGAATTGCTGTATTTCGAACTCATGCCACATCACAGGTGTATTTTTGAACGCGATCCGCAACTCGTGGTTTCTCAAGGAACAACCCTGACTTAGGACGAAATATCCAAAACCAGTTAGCCTTACTTCGGCTTCTTCTTCGCCGCACTGTAGGACAAATCCCTCATCATGTCCTCTGTATAACCATCGGTTGGGTGTTTCGGTTTTTACCAGATAAAACACGTTTGCAGCCACTGCCGCAAATTTACAGCTTGCCCTCAGACTTTCACCTGGTCTCAGAATTCCAACCTCACAGCTTTGACTCCCGCTGGTCAGCTCCACTCCTGGATTTCGACACAGTATAGCACCTTTGTTCATCGCTGACTGCCCTGCGAGCTTCACACACCGGGACACGTCTTCTCCTGACAGCTTTAGGTACCTATCCTTCTTCCTGCTGGCCGCTATGTACTCTCCTGCGTTCTGCACCACCAAGTCCCTTCACTTTTGGCCTTCAACAAATTGAACGGGGTATGCTCTGGTAAAGGAATTTTTACTACTACTACTAGTGACCCACTGCTTGCAAATGTCTTCACTTGGGCCGCGATGTGTACATTGAGTACATCATTTAGAAACCACCGGGAATCTGATGCCAACTTCAGTTCTGATGTCAGTTCACTCAGCATCGCCTTATCGAGTATATCTGGATGTAGTACCCCATGCGTCAGATCTTCTACAATAGCCAACTCCCTGGTCTGCTGACCCTGGAGCTCTATTAGGTTTGTGTTCACGATTGTCTTAATCCGCAGCATTAGAGAATTCCAACGAAGCCATCCTTTCTTGTGACTGTGTTTTAATTTTGGCTAGGTCCGTCAGCGTGTCGTTCAATCCAATCTGTAACCCTTCTATCTCCTTTATCGTTGCTTCTAGGGGTCTGGCCAATTTATCATAATTACTGGCCATCACCGTAACTTGTTTTTCCATCATATCATAGGTTTTGCGCTCTCTATTCTCCAACTGCATCAGGTGGTTGCCTATTATACGCTCGTCACGGTGGTCCATTACTCCAAATGCCCAGTGCAGAGCTTCCCCTACTATCTCTATAGCTCGCTTTGAATTTCCTCCTTGGTAATGGTTGCCACTGCTATCTTGCTTCTCCATCATCCCCTTAATTCGATTGCTTGTTTTTTGTACGTCAAGACAGCTTCTGTTTCGTTCCATGGTATGCCACACGCCTCTACGTATTCCATTGTGGCTACAAGCTGTTCATTGTCTTACATGAATCTTGCGCCTTCGTGATAAAGTCGGCAGTTAGCTTCAATAATTCTTTTAGATCGGTCGGCACAAACTTCGTTATCACGGTCCATTCGTCGTTGTAAATCCACGCATCTGACTTTCTCGCGAACATTAGTGGGTGTTGATCCAACGCTGTCGGTCTCCAAATGAGTTCTCCATTGACCACCATTATGAACAGGAAAGTCAAATTTATCGCCAACATTATACACTTATTTAATTTATATTAAATTTCCTGTCACAGAGTTGAATATGTAATGAAGTTGATTCGCTCCAATTTTTACTTATATCTAAGTTTGTTATATACTATTTTGTATTAATTATCGCAGTAATCTACCCATATACAAATAATCTTATTATACATAGTTGCTCCAGTACATTTTATTCATTGTGCATTCAGCGTATATACATATATTGCACCAACAAAAACTCTTAAAATTGACCTGCTGTATATATACTTATTTGTGTTGCATTAAAATTCTGAAAATTGACCTTAGACGTTAGTCTGAGTAATAACAATTACTGCAATGTATGCAACTCTATTATATTATAATTGTGTATACACAAAATATGCAACTATATGTGCATTAAAATTATCTTCTTCTTAATTTAAAATATATTCACAAAATAAAATATGCAACTGTATATACGTTGTAATCTTCTAAATACAAAATATTTTTGAAATAAAATATGCAACTCTATTTGCATTATAATTATCATCTTCTTTTTGCAAAATACAATATGTAACTCTATGTGCATTAAAATTATCTTCTTCTTCATTTAAGATATCTTCAAAAAATAAAATATGCATTGTAATTTTCTAAATACAAAATGTTTTTGAAATTTGCATTATAATTGTCATCTTCTTTTTGCGAAATAAAATATGTAACTCTATGTGCATTAAAATTATCTTCTTCTTCATTTAAAATATGCATCTGTATATACGTTGTAATTTTCTAAATACAAAATATTTTTAAAATAAAATATGCAACTATATTTGCATTATAATTATCATCTTCTTTTTGCAAAATATTGTATTTCACTATCATGCCAAAGGGGCGAATGTGCAATTTTTGACATTTGCGTTTTTTTACATTTTTGAATGTAGTTTTTCCTCAAGTATTCTGTGCTAAAATCGCGTGTCGATTTGTAGGATATTTCTAGCCACAAAAGTCAAAACCAAAAGGGCGAATTTGAAAAATTGAAAATCTTGTCATGACAAAAGGGCGAATCTTTCCTTTTTCGCCATAACTATTTATTGGTATGAGATAAAATAGTAGTGTGAAGGCATTTATTGTTTGTTTTTAAAGCACCTATCGATCTGCATCACTACTTAAAAATATTTTCTTGAAAATAACAAAAATTCGAAAAATTGAAAATCTTGTCATGCCAAAAGGGCGAATCTTTCCTTTTTCGCCATAACTAATTATTGGTACGAGATAAAATAGTAGTGTGAAGGCATTTATTGTTTGTTTTTAAATCACCTATCGATCTGCATCATTACTTAAAAATATGTTCTTGCTAATAACAAAAATTCGAAAAATTGAAAATCTTGTCATGCCTAAAGGGCGAATCTTTCCTTTTTCGCCATAACTATTTATTGGTACGAGATAAAATAGTGGTGTAAGGGCATTTATTGTTTGTTTTTAAAGCACCTATCGATCTGCATCATTGATTAAAAATATTTTCTTGCAAATAACAAAAATTCTAAAAATTGAAAATCTTGTCATGACAAAAGGGCGAATCTTTCCTTTTTCGCCATAACTATTTATTGGTACGAGATAAAATAGTAGTGTGAAGGCATTTATTGTTTGTTTTTAAAGCACCTATCGATTGGCATCATTATTTTAAAATATTTTGCCAAACATTTTTCCTGCAAATAACAAATGGCAAATTATTTTTTGGCAAAATATTATTATATTAAATAATGATTAAATAATGATGCTTTAAAAACAGACAATTAATTCCTTTACATCACTATTTTATTTTGCTCTAATAAAAAGTTATAGCATAAAAAACAAAAATATTTGCGTTTTGGTCAGGATATAGCCTCACAAAATCTGTATTTATAATTCAGTAAGTTGTCCAAATCCAAAGATATTTTATATACGTTATAAGAATTCATGAATAAACCAAAATAAGAGAAAAAATTGAAAAAAATCTAAATTTTACTAATTTTTAAAGCCCTTCAAACTTTAAAATTTGATTTCCCAACATTTTTAAAAATGCACATTCGTCTCTTTGGCATGACAGTGACGATATGTAACTCTATGTGCATTAAAATTATCTTCTTCTTCATTTAAGATATCTTCACAAAATAAAATATGCATTGTAATTTTCTAAATACAAAATATTTTTGAAACACAATATGCAACTCTAATTGTATTATAATTCTTATAAATCTTCTTTTTGCGAAATAAAATATGTAATTATTTGTACCAAAATATCCGGCTTATATATCTGGTGCAAGACTTATTCCAGATATATTTTATCATTAATTTCCTAACATTGTATTATAACAATAAATTTTCTTTACGATGTTTTTTTTTTTTCTTCTTTATATTTATATTTATACAATGGTTGATGACTTCAAACAAGAATTCATTCACAAAAACAATATCCACATATCTTCACCTCGCCCTAAATTTGCGGCCTACTATCTTTCATAATCGGTTCGGTCAGAAAATTTTCAATTTAGCTTACTCAACATTCTGTCTCCGTATACTTCCGTTTTTTTTTTTTTTTTTTTGTTTTGGTATCGTGTAATTTATTGTATTTATACCTGAGTTTCTTTATCATAATTCGTTCAGTGTTGTATCATATATCAATTGTATTATTTCAATTCTGTAATACTTCAATTTCCTCAATTATGGCGACTTCGAGTATCTCTGACTTCTGCGAGGGATATGCCCGGCAGTGGTCATTAAAGCACTGCTGGGACGAGCCCGGATTGGTCGAGTTCGTCTATTTTGCTTTTCATAAATCATAACGGAACCTAAGTGATCATTTTAAGTCTCCGTTATAGTTTACCTAATACTATTACTAATACGAGTATGCAATTGATCAAGTTGCAGACCAGTATTCGTAGGCTAGTATTAGTGATTTGCTTCAAGGCAATGGTTGATGTCTTATATCTATACTATCTAATTTATTGCGTTAATTACTTTAATAGAGGTAATTAATTTTCTCAAAATTTTAAAATTTTAACAACTTGGATAAATTGGATTACTTTATATTTTCTTAATTAATACATTTCATTGCATAGGTTGCGATTTCGTTGCCAAGAATTTGCATTGCGCTGTAAACATTATTACCTCGCTCATAGCATACTCTTGCTACGTTCAACGCAATTTCTTGGCCGCTGTTGGATTAATATTTAAAATGCAGGTATTGCGTGTATTGTTGTGTTTTTACTTCACAATTTAAACAATTCGTTGTCTTTTAGAGCATTTACTAGCTCTAAAAACCTAATTTTCATTCGTAGTAACGTATTTATATAATTTTTTCATATTATTTCTAGTTTTTAATTCAATCATTTTTCTCATATATCATTTGGAGCATTTGTTTACTCGTCATTTATTTGCTCGTCAGCAATTAACATAAATTAATAATTCAAAATTCAATTCATCAAAATCTACTTCTCATTATATTTTAATTTAAAATTAATAATTCAACCATAATTTCATAATTCACTTTGCAATTCGTACAAATATATTGAAATTTCGTACATATATATTTTATCGCATTTATTTCGTATAAGAAACTCGTGTTATCGTTTATAATTCTTTCTTATTTATATTTTTCCTAATATTTCTTGTTTTCATAACCTTTAAATTTGGTTCGCCACATGCTAGTAAATTAACCCTAAGTAATACATAGCGATCTGTGGGTACCGTTTCTTCTGTTTTCCTATTTCCTTTTCATTATCACACAATACTAAACTTTTCGCAATTTATGTATAAATATATTTCCGCATTTTAACTCTTAATACATCAATTTCTAATTATGGTATTTTTTCAACATATTGTTGTGTATTTTCTTACCCTTTCCTTTTATTAATATTGTCGTTGTCACGGGGGTAGTGACGGACAAAACTTTATAGGGCCCTACCCATATTGGTGAACATTTATTTTTCCTATTTTGATTCTTCATTACAACCATTTCCCCAATTTGAAACTCAATGGGATTTAATGATTTATCGTAGCTTGTTTTAGATTTTTCTTGATTTTGTCTCACTATTTCATGCGCCCGCTGTATTTGATATTTTAATATTTTGTTATAATCATCGGCGTTATATAGTGGTGAAACTTTTTTTGCCCAGTTGACACATGCATCGTATTATTATGGACATGCATTACCGAATTTAACCATTGATCCCAATTGGAACCATCCTCCTTAGCAAAACATCTCAAATATTCTGCTAATGGTCTGTGACTACGTTCTAATGATCCATTGGCCTGTGGGTGATAGGGTGTAATGTGCATTTTTTTAATACCCAATAATTTACATGTATCAGAAAATAACTTTGACACGAAATTAGAGCCATTGTCAGTTACTAGAATTTTCGGAATATTGTGGCGTGTTATAATTTCATCATAAAATGCTTTAGCCACTGTGCTTGCTTCTGCGTCTGTTATTGCTACACAGCACATATATTTTGAAAAATCGTCTTGAAATGTTAAAATGTATTTATTGCCAGATACTGTCTCGGGTAAAATTCCTACTAAGTCCATATAAACTTTATCAAATGGGCGCGTTGGTGTATCTGTCAAGACCATTGGCATTTTTGTTAACTTGACATTTAGGGCAATTTTTTACATACTCTTTAATTTGTTTTTGCATACCCTTCCACCTATATTGCTTTCTTATTCGAAAATATGTTTTCAGTGTGCCCTGATGACCCCCTAACGGCGAGTCGTGAAAGTCTCTAAGTACTGTTTTAATTTCTTCAGGATCGGTTAATACTTGACTCGAGATTGTTTCACCATCCATATCCGTTACTGTGTCGTCCAGGACTGGCTTACTGACGTCCGGTTGTGAATCTATTGCCTTTGGTTTATTTTTAGAACGGGTTTGAACTGCCGCAATTTCTGTTTCTAATTGTGGAATCCTACTTAATGCGTCAGCATTTAAATTCTTTTTGCCAGGTTTATAAATTATTTCGAACTCGTATTCTGATATTTGTGCCTGAACCTGGCTAGCCTTGACGTTTGATCCTTTAAATTCGCTATGCTACGCAGTGGTTGATGATCCGTATAAACCGTGAATGGACGCCCCAACAAATACGCTCTATAATTTTTTGTGGCCTATGCTATTGCCAAAAATTCTCGTTCAATTGTTGAGTACCTTGTTTCAGCATCATTCAGAGCTCTACTTGCAAATGCGATTGGTCCATCAGAACCTGGCTCGCCCTGTGACAGCACTGCTCCTATTAGCTTCTCCACTTGCATCTGTTGTCAATACAAATGGTTTTAAAAAATCTGGGTATGCTAGAACATTAGGTGAAATAATTGCTTCCTTAGGTTTTATAAATGAGTCCTGGCACTTGTCTGTCCATACAAAACGGGCATCCTTCCGCAACAGTTTATTAATCGGTAGTATTAACCTTGCCATATTCTTAACGAATTTTCTGTAATAATTTACTAAACCTAAGAAGGCTTGTACCTGTTTCTTGGTCTTGGGTACCGGAATATTTTTTACACATTCTATTTTATCGGGATCTGGCATTGGTCCTGACTCCGTGCATTTGTGCCCTAAATATACTACTTCACGCCTTAAAAATTGCATTTTTCCGTATTTAATTTCAAATTATTTTCCCTCAATTTTTCTAACACCTTACATAGTCTAATTTCGTGCTCCATTATGTTTTTTCCATACACAACTATATCGTCCAGATATACGAAACAATCAAGTCCCTGCAATCCTGTTAAAATGTGGTTCATTATTCTTTGATACGTCCAAATGCAAATGTTGAAGAGAAGGCATCCATAGAAAAAATATGTGCGTCATACCATGATGTATTTCTGTTAGAGGGAGATGAGCTATCGTATACACCTATTTTAAAACATGAAATCCCCACAAGAGACGGCCAACCTCCGATCAACCGAAAACAATATAAATTGGTAAATATGGAACATAGAAGGCTCAGTCTGACGTTACATACAATAATGCAGGATCAGGGAGTTCCTGCAGACGGTATACTTGGACGAGATAATCTATGGAACCACGCAATCATCAATGCAGTGGAAAAGGGATTAACCTTTATAGACAGAAACAAAAATAAAATTGTAACACCATATTTATTGTAACACCATATTTAACCATATTTACCAAGCTAGAGTCTGCACCAGAATCTACTAGTAATATTAGTTTCCCATTTTTCGCTTCCTTACAAGGAATTTCTATAAAGACATCATTTAATTTTGATATCTGTCTGAATTCCCCATGTCTACTATAAATAATGCGATTTTTCTTTGATTTTGTATATAAACTTAATTTTAATTCCTTAATATTTTCAATATATTTACTCATATTTTTATTTATGCTATCAATTCCTGAAGTTATAAGATCATTTAATTTCTTCTTATTTTCCTCAATACATATCCTATTCATTATGCAATCATAAACATTATTTTTTGCTGTTAATGCTATTATGCCAAAGACGTTCAACGTTAATACAATTAGTGAACAAAAATTATCTACCATTTTCCTACCATTGATAGCGAACGTATCCACTGCCGCACACGGCGTCTGATTCACAATTCCTATCTTCGTTGGCCTGATGTCGCAACTTGTCTTGGGTTCCCAGATAATTGGCCTATTCTGGGCCCCTAACAGTTTCCCTGATTGCGGGTAGACTCAAAATTTTTCTTCGCGTAACAGTATTCCAACGTATGCCCGATTCTTGCACACCATTTACATTTATTTAAATCTTTCTTATAATTATTGTTGTTGTTATTATTATTATTATTTCCATTTCTCCTATCGTCATTATTATAATTTTGACGATTATTACTATTGGTATTACCATTATTATTGTTATAGTTATTTCCATTGTTGTAATTATTATTTCTATTATTATTGTTAGTTTTCCTATTATTGTTGTTATATCTTCTATTTTTATTGTTATTATTATAATTCCTATTATTTCCATTATTATTATAATTCCTATTATTTCCATTTTTATTATAATTCCCATTGTTGTGGTTATTATTACCACGAGCATTATAATTGCTATTATGGGGTTGCGTATTGTTCGTGAAGCCATCATTATAGTTGTTGTTTTGCGCTTGTTTTTTACTTGTAAATTGCTGCTCTGGGTCATTTATTTTCTGTGCACATCTTAAGTTCGTTTCGTGACCATAGGTCTCACATCCCTGACAGTATGGAATATTTTTTCGACTGACGCACTCGTCCCGCGTGTGTCCTACATTACCGCAAAATGAACATGGGGTTTCCACTTTATTCCTTTCGGTTGCATTTTTTATACCGATTTCTCCACATGTGGGGTGTGAGGCTCTGCTAAAAAGCACCTCTGCGGCACTATGCGATGTTTCTCTTACACGCCCACTTTGTATCGTCTCCAACGTTTCTACCGCTTCCTCTATCAGTGAATCTAGTGAGTCTGCCTTATAATTTAGCATGTGTATTTTCAGTGTGCTGTCCTTAAGGCCTACCTTAAAAGACTTTTGTATGGATATGTCTAATTCTATTAGCATAGCTTCGTCCCCTCTGCCATTATATTTTTCTTTTATTAATTCCACCGCCTTTGTTTTTAGTACATTTAGGCGTCTTGCAAAAGGTCGAATTTCTTCGGTAGATCTTTGATATGTCTCATTTATTTCATTTATCACTGAGTCTAATGTTACGGTTTTAAGATATGTCTTCTTTATTAAAGTATATAATTCATCTAATCCGCTAAATTGAATACCTTTTACTAGGTCGAATGCATCTCCATACATTCTTAGATTAACACACGATAAAAATTCTTGAAACTATATTTCTTTTGTTGACTTTACCGCTAAATCACATCCTTGTATGAATTTACATACTTCTGAGGGTAAATCATTGGAGTCCGTGCTTGAGAACATCGGAACCAAATGGTTCACCATTTTTGCAATATGTTCGATACCCATTTTAAATTCCGGGAAATTTATTTTTTCCTGTGTGACTTATTTCACTGTTATTTACAGCTTCCTTATGTATCAATGAGTCGTTGGTTACTAACTCTAATTCTTGCTGTAGTAGTCTATTTCAATCTTCTAATTGTACAATTATTTTTCGTGCATCTGTGATACTACCATACTCAGCCCTGAATCGGGCACTTCTAGAGGTTTCCGGTGTGTGTATGTAATTCCGGTTTTCAATAATTTCCACTAGTTTTCCTCTATTTTCGTCTAAGTGTTCTGCGTGATCCAAAATTGTTTTAATTTGATCTCTTAAGCAATTATTCAATTTTTTTAATTCTGTTAACTCTGTCTAATTTTTCTTTCTCTGTTATGCTAAAATCTGTCTTATCTTCTATTATTTCTAAAAATGATAAGAATATTATGTCTGCTTCTTCTATTCTCGTGACAGCAGTGGTTCTAATCTTTTCTCTAACTAGCTGAATGTAGTCTTTTGAACCGTTTATTCTTTTAATCTCTGTCCACAAACGTTCAATGAAGATCCAATTTCTCCATTTAATTTTGTTGTTTCATGTTGGGTTTTTTTAATTCTGATTGAAGAGTTTTCATTGAACGTATCAGTTTAAGATATTTTTTCCAACGAAACTATTCTAATTTTCCAAAATTGTTTATATTTTTATAATTTTTTCTCTATCTAGAGTGTTTGGTTCTAAACCCGACTGCGCCAATGTTAATGTCCATATTTTATCACCTAAAAATAAGACATTTAATAAATAATAACACTTACTCCATTTTAAGTTTATCCTTTTTATAATTTTTTTATTTCCTTTTACTGTTCCACTTCTTGGAATCACTTCTTAATCTAATAACAACTGACTTAAGAACTAAATAACTAAAGCTTATATACTAATACTTAAACTAAGTTTCAATGCTACTTTCTCAAACATCTCTTGCTGTTTTTCTTTAATTTCACATTTCGCCAGAGTTCTTAACCCTGACCGTGAGAAAAACCGCAACTCATACAAAAATTCATTAACTCATGATAACCTTAATTTAAAGTCGTCATGAGTTTCTTTGCCTACCAGGTAGTTTTATTGCGTGCATATTTGTTTACAATTCAACCGCTTAACGCTGCCGTGAATTGGGTTCGCAGTCACTAGTGCTGACATTGTATATTTTCGCCGTATGTTTTAACAACAACAGCAAGTGCGTTGTTAACCCATATTGAAAATGGCATGCTTTTGTTTTCAATAACAATTGCACAATATATTATTAAAATATGTTAGCAACCTAATTTAATGAACAGAAAGATATGCCCAATAGGAAAAGTGTATTCAAATGACTGATTGTCATCTGCCTTAGGAGAAATGTGTTCAAATGACTGACTGCCATTATATTGACACTCAACAAGGCCAATAAACTGGGGACCCCAAATAAAAAGTAATGTAGGGACAAAGGAGTTAGGAATTGTAGATCAGACGTCCAAAGAGATTGTGGTCAAATTTACTACTCCATTAAACTTTCAAGAACTGAAGGAGGTAAACAATGAATTAAAATATGAATTCAATGCAAAAGAAAACTGCATAATACACAATTGGAATGGAGATTGTTCGAGTTTATCTATTATAAGTGATGTTTTCATTGAAGGTCCCCGGTTCAAGCCTGGTCTGGGGCTAACAACATCTTTTCATAGAAACATTTTTCTATACCGCGCTACCTCTCGTCAGTAAATGGCAAACCTACAAGAGTAAAACCATTGCCTATGAAAAGCTCTCACCCGCCGTTCGGATTCGGCAATAAACTGTACGTCCCACCACTTTGAGTACAAATATAACACGCACAGCTCAAAATGGTGAAAGAGCTCGGCCGAAGTTCTGTACAGGACTGTAGCGCCAAACTATTATTATTATTATCTTGCGAGGCAGCTAAAAATGGAAGACTTATTTTATTAGTGGACTCAGGAGCAGATGCAAGGGTGCCTAAGTTTAATGATACACGTAGTGTCACTTGAAAAGGAGTACCAGCAGACGGAATAATCGGACGTGACAATTTATGGAATCGATCTATAATAAATGCGATGGAAAAAACGATAACGTTCTTTGATAAAGATAAAAATTTCTCCAGGTGTATATTTCGGATTCGGCAATAAACTGTACGTCCCACCACTTTGAGTACAAATATAACACGCACAGCTCAAAATGGTGAAAGAGCTCGGCCGAAGTTCTGTACAGGACTGTAGCGTCAAACTATTATTATTATTATCTTGCGAGGCAGCTAAAAATGGAAGACTTATTTTATTAGTGGACTCAGGAGCAGATGCAAGGGTGCCTAAGTTTAATGATACACGTAGTGTCACTTGAAAAGGAGTACCAGCAGACGGAATAATCGGACGTGACAATTTATGGAATCGATCTATAATAAATGCGATGGAAAAAACGATAACGTTCTTTGATAAAGATAAAAATTTCTCCAGGTGTATATTTAGGCGAAAGCCTATCAAATGTTAGAAAAAATAGAGTTTATGTCTCAATATTAAATGCCACAGAAAAAGAAGTTCTAATAGACAACAAATTTAAACCAAAATTTTCGAATTTTAATCAGTATAAAAAATCGGATACCAAAAATTCTACAATAAATAGCGTAAATTCAGTAAATATAACAAAATGAATTAACAAATTATTAAGGGAAATTAAAATTGACGAAACTTAAAATAAAGACGAAATTACATCTTTACAAAATTTGTGTATTTCTTATCATGATGTTTTGCACTTAGATGGCGATGAATTAACATACACGCCAGCGCTTAAACATGAAATAACTACACAGTGGAACCAACCACCAATTAATCAGAAACAATATGAACTTCCACATACACATAGGGAAGAAATTAATAGACAAGTAGTAAAAATGTTAGACGACAGCATTATATCTCCAAGCACCTCACCTTGGAATTCACCGTTATTGTTAGTACCAAAAAAGAGCGATAAGGACGGTAACAAGAAATGGAGACTCGTAAACTAAATGAAACTAAATGAAGTAACAATAAAACAAGTATTTCCGATTCCTCGTATAGACGAGATATTAGAACAGCTAGGGCATAGTAGATATTTTTCAACTTTAGATTTAGCAAGTGGTTATCATCAGGACTTAGTAGATGAAAGAGATAAAGAAAAACTGCATTCAGTACGGGACTTGGACATTTTGAATTTAATAGAATGCCATTTGGTTTAACAGCATACATATTAGGGCGACCATTCAAAATGTTTACAGATCATCAGCCCTTAAAAGGTATTGCAAACTTAAAAGATCAGACATCTCGCCTTGCGCGTTTCCAACATAAATTGTCAGAATACGATTTTGAAATAATTTACAAACCAGGTAAAAAGAATTTGAACGCGGATGCTTTAAGCAGAATACCATATATACAACCTGATATATGAGAAGTTTTGCAAAAGAAGATGGGTCAAACTGGGACCAATGGTTAAATTCAACAATGCACGTGCACAATAACAAAGTGCATATGTCAACAGGGCAAACGCCTTTCCGTACTTTATATGGGTTTGATTTTGATATGCCCATAAATTTAAAACGTAAATGTTCACCAGTTTATAATACTGATGATTACAACAAATTATTAAAATATCAGATTCAACGCACACACGAATTCGTGAGACAAAATCAAAATAAAGCAAAAGAAAAATCTAAACAATGCTTTGATAACGCATTACACCCAAAAACATTTAAAGTAGGCGATAAAATATTATTGAAAAATCAAAATAGAAAGAATAAATTTTCTCCTATATGGTAGGACCCTATGAGGTACTTTCGATAGTAAGTCCTGTAACGACAATGATTTCTATCAAAGGAAAAGGAAAACAATTTCATAACAACTTATTAAAAGCATATAACTTTGAGGTTATGCACAATTAAATAAAGATGATCATAACATGTAATGTAGATCATGTTAAAATGAAATGCATACTATTGCAAACAAAAATATAAGTTAACGAAATAACGCGTTAATAATATTTTTTTTTTAGGAATATGTTTTTAAATCTTAATCAAATAAATAAGTGCATGAGGGAATAGCTACGTATTAATTTTAAAAGGTTACTAGCATTAAATAATGTACTAAAAATGTATAAAGGTGAAAGTAGATAAAGGAATAAAGTGATTTACAAGATTGTATTAGATATTGCATAAACAAAAATTTCAGTACTATATGTGTCACTATATGTGAGATAGGACAGTACATCAATTTCATTGTCAAGGGCATTGTCAATCGAAACAAAGGACAGAAAGATAGTTGTATTTTAAATATAGATAGACGCAAGCGGAGCACAAACTGAAGGGGAGCTTATATATAGTTATAAGTGATAAAAATCAATTCAGCGTTCTGCATGTAGGAACCACTGCACTAATGGACTGAAAATGAAACGAGATACGTTAATTTAGCGACAAAAACAAACTAACAAACGTTTTATAAAAGATCATTTAACGGTCATAAAAAAATAATTAAATGTACATATTAAATGTACCAAAGTTATTATGCAAAAGAAAGATTGAAAATATTATCATATATATCAAGCATAATTAAATTCATAAATTAGTGCAAGAATAAATAGCTAAGTATTTATGAAAATGACTAACATTGATTCATGTGCTAATGAAATATTAAGGACAAATTAAAGATTTTTAAAGTACATTAAAACATGTACATTTTATTATAAGTAATTAGTAAAATGTTAAATATAAACATACCTACAATTAATATATAATTAAGTATGAAGTTATAGTAAACAATACAAAGTAATAAGTATTTTAATAATAATCCTGAGTCTGGAAATACATTTCAACCACGACGAAGCACACAAAGAAGTAAAACATGCACGAAGAAGAAGAACAAGAAATCCACCAAACAATAAAAATCGACGCAAAAGACACTATGTTTAAATTTTAATTGCCAAAGGAGGTCGTTTAATTTTGTTGGGAAAAGGTCTGAAATGGTAATGTGATGTAATGAAGTACAAAAGAATAATGATAAAACGACATGTGAGAGTTATGGCGTGGACGACAACAATTACCATCATTACATGTTAAATTAAGAGAAAAGAGCTATACTATGGATATGGAGGTAGAAGTTTGACAAATCAGCAAAAAAAGTTGCGATTATTTCACCATAATAAAGCAACAACATTTTACATCGTATATATACTAAATAAAAGATGACAATTTTATCGCTCAAAGAACACGCTAACATTATGTAAATAAGTTGAAGGAGCTATTCCATATATACTTATTTAGCTGTCAATGCGAACCTAATTGAAAAAAACGAGTTGGGAAAGTTAGGTCACATGGGTAAGTTCGGTCACATGGGGCGGATTTTTATAGTCGGTCGGGCCCGACTATGGAATACCCTACACCTTTGGTGGAGATATTAATGAGGAATATTTAATTGTATACCTTAATTTAAAATTTTTAATTATGCTGAACCTCCCCACCCTCAGAATATTATTCATAAATCAGAAATTTACGTCTTATATCCCCATAAATTAAAAAATTTATATAAAGTATAAAAAACTAAAAAAAAAAAATGTAAAATACGCCTATATTTAAAATTTTGAAAGGCTAATTTTTCATAGATTTGATTTTAATAATTTACGAATCAAATTTCCACTATGAAAACCCGGGAAATAATGAAAAAAAAAAGTGGGCGGATCACGCCCATTTTTGGACCACATAATTTTAGGTGAATTCTAACAATACGTTTTAAATTTTATAACTATACCTCGAATACTTTTCGATTTATTAGTTTCGAAAGAGTAATATAAAAGTGACTTGTATGGGAGGTGGGCGTGTCCGTTGTCCGATTTGGCTCATTTTCAAACTTAGTTCCTACTTTTGGCTAAAATATATTGAGACGAAACTTCATCGCATTCTAATCAGTATTTCTCAAGTTATTCTGTATTCGGACAGCAAGACAGCAAGACGGACAAACAGACAGACGGACATGGCTAAATGGAATTGGGTAGTGATGCTGATCAAGAATATATATACTTTTCCATACCGGACACGCCTCCTAAGGGGCGTTACAATATATGCACAAAGTTAATATACCCTGTACCTCATAGGTGTAGGGTATAAAAATACAAATGAACAAAGTTACCACAATTATACTAAATCAACAAAGTTTCAAATATTATGCTGAAATTTCTTCAACAAAAGAACATAATTTCTTAAAAAATTTTGGATAAGACGAAAATTAAAAACATTAAGACCCAAAAATATACGTATTCAAATATTGTTAGAACAAGTGAAATATAATAGAAAAAGAATGTCAAACTAAAACAACAACATCCACGTACAATTGAAAGATGACAATTACTGAAGACGGCAATTCCGCTAGAAAAACTATCTAGAAAAATTAAATTTCTCAAAACATTTAAAGAAGAGAAATCCGTGTCTAGTTGGGTGCCGCCGGCCGCCGCATTTCTGGATTTTTTTGATAAATTTATTCATCGAGACTTCTAGCTCAAGCAAGAGTTTTTTTCTCCCCAGTTTGCAAAACAGCTAAACTTGATGATGGAGGTCAAATTGGAAAGTCTATATTGTCACCAAACACCAAACACACATTTCAGGGTTGCCAACGTCCCAGAATAGAAAATCGCATAACACTTTTCCATATATTTGTAACACACTCACATATTTTCATAACTGACTCCCAACAATATATATTAAATGTCAAATACACCGTCAACTAAACGTAAAGAGACTTCTCCTAACTCGAGCAAGAGTTTTTTCTCCCCAGTTTGCAAAACAGCTAAACTTGATGATGGAGGTCAAATTGGAAAGTCTATATTGACACAAATGAAGTTGATGGAGGAAAGATTGCAATCACATAGTGAACAACTTTTCTCACGTATCTCACTCGAACTATGTTCTCTTGAAAAACGGTTTACTGAAAAAACTAATAGTGAAATTAAATTAATTAATGAAAGAGTAAACAATATTGAAGATCAAATTGCTTCCATTGAAATCGAATTAACTATTGTGGATAAACTCTCCAAAGAAATCACTGAGCTAAAACTCAGTATTGAAGCTATAAACAGCAATAACAATAATATAAGAGATATATAATCGGATGCAATTATATTTGGCATACCCTTTGTGGAGTCGGAAAATTTAATTTTTAATCAAATATGCCGATCAATTGATTTTATGGCTCCACAAGTATGTGACATATTTTGTACAAAACGCAGCTTAAACCACCCTAACACTGCCGTCATCGTGAAGTTCTACTCACCGTTTGATAGAACTCGTGTGCTCAAAGGCTTAGCTGAGTTAAGAAGAAGAGCCAAATCTGCGGTCACGTTAAGAGGAGCTGGTTTCGACCTTGATAATAAAGTTTTTATCCATGAGAGTATAACAACTGATTTTCGATAAATTCTTTAAGAGGGTATACGGCTAAAGCGTCTTAACAAACTATTTAATGTTTTCTCTCCGTGGCGTTATATATGTGAGAGCTAATAAAAATGATGATGCGATTGCTTTCCACAGTGAAGATGAAATTAATTCACTGGCGACCATTTCTAATGTACAGTCTTAATATTATGTATTTTTATTTATTTAGCTTATATTTACTTAACTATCTATGTAAAGATGTTTGGTTTTTTTGTTTTAATTTACTAGTACTCGTTGATAATATTGTATCGTTTGTTATGTAATGCTTATTTCTATATTTCTGTTTTTATTGTGAAATGATATCAAATTTGTCCAGTGGCGTTAGTGAAAATCATAAAGTTTTACTTGATATTCTATGTAAGCAGCGTGATGGTCTCTCTGTTGTGAATTTTAATGCAAGAAGCTTAAAAATATGACTATATTAAATATGTGTTCGAAAAGTCTACTGTTGATGTAATTTGTATCTCTGAGACGTGGCTTAATAATGAAATATCAGACAACTACTATAATTTTTCCAATTATAAGTTGTTTAGAAATGACAGGGTTAATAAAAAGGGTGGTGGAGTAGCGATTTATTGTAAATCGTATCTCAACTCTAGACTTGTTAGTAAGTCAAATCGGACTAATATTGAATTCTTAAATGTTGAAATATCGGATAATAATAATACTTCAAAAGTATTGATTTCTTGCGTTTACAATTCAAATAGATGTTACAGTCTGGAACCTTTTTTCTTAGACTTAAATAATTATTTTACAAATTTTGACTATTTTATTATATGTGATGATTTTAATGTGAATTTGCTCTGTAATGACAATGTTTCTAATAGTTTTTATGATCAAGTGAATGCAGCTGGAATGACTATTATCAATACTGAATCCCCACGTTTTGCTCCAAATGTTACTCCTAGTCTACTTGATGTTTTCATTTTGTCCGATATTTCCCTGTTGTTGCTTTTTGACCAAATTTCATTTATATCTGACCATGACTTACTTTTTTGTACTTTAAATATAAGTTTTTGTTGTAATACTACTCCATTGACAGTCTCGTATCGTGACTATAATTCAATTGATTGTTTCTCCTTATATAATTATATGTCTCAAATATGTTGGTTTTGTGAGTCTGTTGATAATAAATTGAATTTCTTCGTCTCTAAAGTCTACCATGCTTTTAATACTTTTGTTCCCCTTCGCACTGTGATCGTTGATAATAAAGAATGTCCTTGGTACACATCTACTGTTAATTTTAAGAAGAAAAATAAACTTCTGGTGAAATGGAATAAACATAAAATTAATGAAAATTGAAAGTTATACAAGCATGCTCGTAATGTGGCTACTTCTATTGTAAGACTGTCGAAGAAAAAATTCTATTTTCGTAAACTGACTTCGTATGATGTTTTGAGGTCTATAATGAAAATAAAATCCAACGCAATAGGAGAAGATGGTATACCTATTAGATTTATAAAATTAATTTTGTAGTACATATTAAGTCCGTTGACCCATATTATAAATCATTGTTTACTACTTCATGTTTTCCAAATACGTGGAAAATAGCTACGGCGATGAAGGACTTCAGACCCATCAGCATACTGCCTTCTTTCTCAAAGGTATGCGAATCGTTAATAGCTAAACAAATTAACGAGTATATATATTCAAATAAACTGCTCTCACCCCTTCATTCAGGCTTTCGTGCTGGACATAGCTGCGAAGCAGCAATGATTAAAGTTCTTGACGATATTCGTGTACCCTTTGATGAAGGTAAAGTAACCTTACTTTGTCTTTTAGATTTCTCTAAGGCTTTTGACTCTGTGAATCACTCCATTTTAATTAATAAACTAGTATTATTTTTTGGTTTTAGCAGAAATGCAGCTAGTTTAATAGCTAACTATCTCGATGAATGAATGCAAAGGGTGAAGACTAAAAATGTATGCTCCGATTACAAATGCCTTTAGTTTATTTATAAATGACATTTTCACTGTGATTTTTCAATGCAAGCTTATGCTGACGACGTTCAACTAAATTTTTCAAACCGCATAGGATTAGTTGATGATTTATGCTGCAGATTGAATGAGGATTTAACTGATATTTCTAATTGGGCTACTGACAACAATCTGTGTCTCAATGCTAAATAGTCCTACATTATACATATTACTAAGATGAAACTTGACGTTCAAATAATCCCTCCTATTTACTTAAATAACAATAAGTTGCAATTAGTTGACAAGGTAAAAAGTTTAGGTTTCCATATAAATTCCAAAATTTCTTGTATTGACCACGTGAATCAAGTCTACGCGATTCTGCCGAATATACTCCAGTAGAAACTAAAAAAGGACTGGTAAAACTATAAATAATGCCTATAATTACTTATTCCGACCTTGTCTATAGTAAGCTAGATTCACATTCAACACATACATTAAATGTTGCTTTTTATAATGTGACGCGATATGTTTTCGCCTTGAGACGTTTTTCACATATCAAAGATGTAAGTAAGGGCATTTTAGGTTGTAGCATTACAAGCTATCTCGATGCGAGAAACTGCATATTTCTGCACAAGATGTTATATTCCAAAACTCCATCATACCTTTATGATAAGCTACGTCTCAGTGTTTTAAATAGAATAATAATAATAGTTTGGCGCTACAGTCCTGTATAGAACTTCGGCCGAGCTCTCTCAACATTTTGAGCTGTGCGTGTTATATTTGTACTCAAAGTGTTGGGACCTTCAGTTTATTGCCGAATCCGAACGGCGGGTGAGAGCTTTTTCATAGGCAATGGTTTTACTCTCGTAGGTTTGCCATTTACTGACGAGAGGTAGCGCGGTATAGAAAATGTTTCTATGAAAAGATGTTGTTAGCCCCAGTCCAGTCTTGAACCGGGGACCTTTCGGCTCGCAGTCCAACGCACTAACCACTGAGCTACCGCGGCTAATAGAACCATACATTTTATGTTGCCCAAATTTAACAATCTTCAATCGCAAAGACTATATTTTCATTAACGCAATTAGACTCTAGAATTCATTTGGCTAAAAAAACAACGCAACTTAGAAGGACATACAATTTTTAAAAAAGCTCAGAAAATTAAGACGAAAGATGAAAATAAATGGTGGTAACAATGTTTGTCGAAAGGGGTATTGACAGCAACAAATAAAACGCAGCCGACATAAGCACGTAAGCAGAAGTTTTAAAATTAGTAGAAAATACAATTTTGTTTATGATAAGTAAAGAAAAATTTGGAAAAACATAAAAAATTTCAAAAGTATAATTAAAGAAATAATATAAAATAAATATATATTCAACAAAAAGTAATATTGCGACCATTAAGTATAATTATGTGAGAACGAAGACAAACATTTATATGATTCTATACAAAAATTAATGATTTTGTATTGAAAAAGTTTAATTTAAATATTTAAATTTAATTTAAGAAGTATATTGGAATATTAATGATGTAAAAGAAAAAACTATTATTCTTTTTAATAATATTTTTTTCTTAAAATAGGGGGGGAAGAATGTTGTGAATTAGAAACGTTTTTTTAAGTATTTAAGAAAGTCTGCACATAATTAGTATGCACATAAAGTTCAAATCTAAAAACACAATAGCAGATACATGTTAACTTAACATAACGTCAACGACGTAACTGGAACAAGTGCATAATGTTTATGAGTGCATACTTTCAGGAGGTAAAATTAAGTCTGCTTAAAAGCAACGAAAATTCATTGGTTCCAATTTGATCCGAGACTCACGCTAGCAAGTGTGTAGTCTGTTTAAAAGCAACAACAAAAACATTGGTTGTAATTTAAGTCAAGATTAACGAAAGCACATTGAAATTTTCTCACAGTTAATGATTTCACAACATTAGTAATATCCGATGTGGGTTTCAGGAGGTTTTTAGTAGTACGTAGATTTAAGAATATGCTTGCTTGCATTTATGAGTTGTGTTTTAAGAACTAAGTATAAGCAAGGGGTTCGTGAGTCGCACGATACCGAGGTGATGAGTAGAGGTTAAGTTTAGATTTTAAGCATTACGATTTTAACTGCCTTAGAGTGCAGACGTGTTTCTTATATAAGTAAAACTTTCATTAAATAAGAGTATGTCTTAGAAGAAAAGACTTGTATTAATTATTTCATGATAGTAAAAATGGAACTTCAACGTAGGACATTCTCTGGTAGGACATCATGGGTAATTATAAATGGAACGTTGCGACATTTGGACTCACGCCAAAGCAACCGACATTTTAATTACAACACAACTGTATGTATGTCTGTTTTGTAGTTTCCCTCTGCGTTGGGCTTGTGACCCGCCATATAAAAAAGCCGATTCAGCGAAAACAGACAACATGCCTCGAATACCGACCATAAAACACAATGACAACCTACGCAAACGAATAAATTACCATGATTCACGGATATGCTCCTGGAATGTCCGAACCCTTTATATGGAAGGTGCCACTATCCAGCTGGTTGATGTCCTTGAAAGATACAGGGGTGTAATCACCGCAATACAGGAAATGCGATGGACAGGTCAGGGCTGCTCGAAACAGGCATCCTTGACATTTAATACAGCTACCATGCAGAGAGGCATGAATTTGGTTGTGGATTTGCAGTCGGCAAGAGACTCCGCCACCTTGTCTCTAGGTTCGCTCCATTGAAAGAGCCACAAGCTATTATATTACGTGAACGAGATTCTATGACGCAAGTTCGGGTTCCGGTAAAATATGTATTTTTATTTATGTGAATTTTATTTACAAACAAATAATTCTGAATAATGACAAAAAATTCTTTTTATTTTGATTTGTATGTCATTCAAAAATTAAATAAACAATAAAAAATTAAATAAACAAAGAAATAAAATAAATGTTTCAGAAAATTTTTATGATTATAATATGAAATATTAGCAAAATAATGAGCAACTATAGTGAACGTGAGGAAAAAAATGCAAAAATCTAAAAATAAAGAACAAATTGCGATCGGACGGAGGAACTGAAAATAGCAAAAGTGTTGTGAGATAATTTCCTCTATTTCCTCTTGAAAGTTTATGAAGTGCAAAAATCTCAAAATGAAGGACAAATTGTGATCCGATGTTGCAACAGAAAGTAGCAAAAGTGTTGTGAGATAATTTTCTCTATATTCTCTTGAAATTTAAACGAAGTTTAACCCTTCAACATCGGACGTATGACAAATGAAGTTCACTGAAAAATTCGATTCTGTCTTTAAACAAAGTTTAAACTACAAACGAAGTTCAACTAGAACTGAAAAACTGGCCCTAAGACAATCAGAGTATGATCATTACAGATATTAACCCCAATTCTTAAGCCCGTGGTTGCGGATACGTAATAATAATAATAGTTTGGCGAGACAGTCCTGTATAGAACTTCGGCCGAGCTCTCTCACCATTTGAGCTGTGCGTGTTATATTTTCACGCAAATTGGTGGGACCTTCAGTTTATTGCCGAATCCGAACGACGGTTGAGAGCTTTTCATAGGCAATGTTTTACTCTCGTAGGTTTGTCATTTACTGCCGAGAGGTAGCGACGCAAAAAAAAATATTTTCTATGAAAAATATGTTGGCAGTCGCTGGGGATTGAACCGCGGACCTTTCGGCTCGTAGTCGAATGCACCAGCGACTTGTCGCTCGTAGTCCAACGCACTAACTAGACGAGCTACCGACGCTAGAATACGTATCTATTCTATAATATGTGCGGGACTGATTTCAGTGTTCCATTACTAAAATGTATGGATATTTTGATAGTTGGCATGATAAAGTTAGTAAGAGTTATGAAAGTTATGGTCGGTCTAAGCCGATTATAAAAATAATACACATATGTGATAATGTGTCCTATTACCGTTTAAAGATGGTCCGCGGTTTACAAATCCTGGAAATAACTACAAACTTGCAATCCCTGATAAATTTTCTATCATTTGAGTAGCCTACGATTTGAATGTAATGATCGTTTAATGATCATTAGCAAGTGAATTTTCAGTACAATAGCATATTGCTGCATAAACATGTGTATAGATAAACTATGATTAATTAGATAGTTATAGAAATTATGGAAGAAGAAAAAATAAATTAATGTGTACTAAAAAATTACAAAAACAAATTAGTTTCTCAAATAAACATTTTGATTGCTAAATAAACATTTACATCAGTGTCCAATTTTGTTGCAAATGTCCAAGAACTCAGGATGTTTGCTATCAGTGAACTGTACATATCTCAATTTTCATTGTTGTTGTGGCAAACATCTCGTAAGGTGTGACAGTCGTGTGGAAAAGGCTTGCATTGTTTGTTGTGATTGCAGCTTTCCTACGTCTAGCTTTCTCTGCGTTTGGTTCCGTACGTTCTTCGCAGCGCTTATGCGTGTGCGGGCCTTGGCTTGGCACCTCGGATAGTGCGTACGTCCATCACGCTCGAAGCGTGCCATCCGTCAATCACAACGTGATCAATTTGGTTTCGAGTTTTTTGATCGGGCGACAACCATGATGCCTTGTGGATATCGAAATGTTCGAATCTAGTGCTACTAACTACCATGTTTCGTGCCGCGGCGAAGTCGATTAGCCTCTTTCCGTTATCGGAAGTGTTGGCATGAAGGCTAAATTTTCCAATTGTGGGACAAAAGATGGCTTATCTGCCCACCTTGGCTTTAAAATCGCCTAGCACGATTTTGATATCGTGACGGGGGCAGCGCTCGTATGCGTTGTCTAGACGCACGTAGAAGCGCTCTTGTGTCTCGTCATCTTTCTCGTTCGTCGGAGCGTGAGCACAAATTAGGCTGATGTGGAAATATTTAGCCTTGATGCGGATTGTTGCCAGCCTTTCGTCCACGGGCGTGAACCTAGAGACAAGGTGGCGGAGTCTCTTGCCGACCACAAACCCACATCCAAATTCGTATCTCTCCGCATGTCAGCTGTAGTAGATATAACAGGACGCTTGTTTCGAGCAGTCTTGTCCCGTCCATCGCATTTCGTGGATAGCGGTGATGTCAGCCGTATATTTTTCAAGGATATCTACCATCTGGATAGAGGCACCTTCCCTATAAAGGGTCCGGACACAGGTTCATACCCGTAAATCATGGTCCTTAAAACGTTTGCATGGGTCGTCATCGTTGTAATCGGTCGTTATCCGAGGCTTCTTTTTTGTTTTCATTGGGCGCATAGGTTTTTCCGTGGTTTCCGCACGAACCCTCACTCTGAGGGAGATGCTCGCCACTCACTTTAGCCGACTTCTACACCGGGTGGTGTAGAGCGTCGTTTCCAGGGACTTCCACGAAGAGGACTTCCACCGAAGTGGAGGTGACACCATTTGACAATTTGCCAATTCTGGTGACCAGTGAGTTGACTTGAGACGACACCGATAAGAATTGAGCTGGCTTCGCCATGTTGAAGCTCTCAGACACGTTGCCTTGTGATAATCGCCCCCGCGTAGGTATATAAGAAATCTAAATTGAAGTTTCATTGATGTAACCCTTAAATCGACAAAGGATGTCATGTTGATCAAGAATCCATACCGGATATGCTTCCTACTAGGAGTTATAAACGGCGCACTATGGGACAGAAGCTTAGTCTAGCTCGCCGAAAATCGGAAATTTAAGTTTGTTGCAGAAAGTTTAAAACTATGTCATTTTATTAATAATTTATGAGAATCTAGAGAACAAACAATAAATGTTACACCCTAGTTAAAGAATCCGTCTGTAGGCTTGCTTAGAGTCAAAAAATTAAAACAAGTGCTTTTTTTAGAAATAAAAATGGGTTACATTAAAATTGTCATAACTCTTTCAATATATACTCCACATGCAGAGAGTTAAATTTATATAATTTTGGGAATTGAAAGAACTATCATCTTGTGAATCAAAAATTTCAAATGGCTATTCGCGTTTTTCCTGATTTTTTGTCAAAAACTTAAAATAAATGCATATTTTTTACACAAAAGTAGGCATAGAAAAAAAGCTTTCAAATGCTCTCATAAATCTGTTTACAGGCATAATGTCTGATATGTCTTCTTTCAAATGGTATTAAACATGCCTGCATTAGTTTGCCACACGTCATTTAAAATGAGTTTAAGTGATGAGAAATATACGAAAATCGGAAAATAATTTAACTTAATTTTGTTATTTTAATATGTCAGTTTTGCCTTTTCTGTCATTATAGTTGACAAAACTGGCTCATATTTGGTATGTTAGTTAAGAATTGTTATATGTACCATAGTACCTAATATTATAAGTATATCCCTTATGATGGTCAAGTTATATAGTTTAAAAAGAATGTTAGGCGTGGCAGTTGGCCAATAACGCCCATATTAAGAATGATCATATACAATTATAGTATGTATCTAAATGCCAATTATAAACCAAATATCTCATTGAAACAAATGTTATAGTCATTTTACCATTTCAATTATATGACAAGTGCGCGTGGCAATGAACCAATCTTGTTCATTTTCAAATTGAAATCTATTCGTAGTTCATTTATGCTTTGAGTAAAGTTTCGTTAAGATTAGCGCAGAACTGTATTTAAAGAGAGCTAGAATTGAATCGTTATCTACCGTTATCTACTTACGCCGAAGAGTTCGGATAAGAAGATGCAGGCACCGTCGATGAACTACGAAAACGCTTTTCGGCATTTGCGAAAAGTGAGGAACTGAAGCCAGAAATTATCGTTCGCTTGGAAGAGTTAGAGGCGCTACACCCAAGAAGTAGGTCACCAAGCCCACTTCCGATACAACTACAGCTGCAGTTACCGTCAACTTCGGTACCATTAACATCAGCCGCAGTGCAGCAGTAGTTAAATGTCCCAACGACATCGACTTGGTATAATCGTTTCTTGGTATCAACAGTTCGATCAACAGAACAGACGCGTTCACAGTTCACCACAGAACCGACTCAAAGTACACCTGCTGTATACTGGCAGCAGCCGATATGAGTAATAAGTTCGTCCTTACGAAGATCCTTGATCCATGAAGTATTTACCATCTTGATTTTTCTTTTTTTTCTATTATTTATTGTACTCTGTATTCACAGTTTTCTTTATTAGTTCAGTATTTTATAATCTTCTTTTTTTTTAACTTTACTTTACTTTGTATTTATTTTCTTCTTTACTATCGCTGAACCAAACAATTATGACTTCGTTGCAGATTGAACAAATTTGAGATTCTAGAAAATAATCGTCAAAGCAATCCAGAAATTATGGCTACACAATTTTGTTACGATGAGTTCATTTTCCTTGATTTCATTATTGCAAATCTTGCCAATTATATTTCGAGAACCATTTTAATTACAGCTACTTAGTTTTAATTTTCCAAAACTTATTAAATTCCCTCGGGCGCCATCTGTAACAAAGTTTCTCGGGCTTAGGTATTCTCGCCGGTTTTGTCCAGGGTTCGTTTACAGAAAAATAGATAAATGAAAAGATTAGTTTTGTTTAAGTATTATTATTCACTTTCTTTATTTTTCCTTCAGTGGGTTTAATATCTTATTCGCTATTTGTAAGATACTTATTCAAGCTTAATACTAGTTTGGCGAGTTAATGCTTCGATCCGCAATTAATACGTTTGGGGAGTTAATACTAGTTTGGCGAATAAATGTCTCGATCCGTTATAACTACAATTGGGGAATTAATGCCTCCAACCACTACTTCCTACTATTTGGGGAGTTAATGCCTCCAACCACTAAACCTACAATTGGGGAGTTAATTCCTCCAACCGCTACTACTACATTTGGGGAGTTAATGCCTCTAACCACTATAACTATAATTGGGGAGTTAATGCCTCCAACCGCTATTACTACGAGTTTGATGTGTACAAGGTCGTCGCCAGCACCAAACTGCCTGACTGTTGCAATTTGTCTCCTTATATACTCTTTCTTGTGTCGATCGCCGTGTGCTTTGTTGTTGTGTAGTCTGTGCAGTTTTTGTTGCTTCATTTGATGTTGTTGCATTACTGCCTATGTTTGTGTATACTTGATGCTTATCCGTAGCGTTGTTGTTGCTTGCGGGATTGCTGCATATGCGTGGAATTGTTCTTGTTTGTGGTATTGTTGCGCGTACGTAGAATTGTTGTTGTCGTACTAACTAATAACTGCAATTAATTAAATTATTAATATAATTTAATTCAGATAAAAAATATGTGGGTACAAATTTGAGGCACACAAATTTGTGTCCTCACAAAATGCATTGAAAGTTAGAGAATCACTTTTTTGATAACGATCGCTAACCCAAGCAACAATTGTCGGTAGATAACGATAACGAATATTATCGTTATGGAGTTACGGAAAAACGCTAATGATATATAAATATTTCCAGTTATATGGGAGTTGCAGTCACTTCGCGCTTCAATTTACTGCACTTTGTTGCCAGTAACTGGCAAATCACAGTTTTGTAAAATCAAATATTATTGTTGCACTCTTAGCAAACTCAATTTCAACGTCATCTTGATGTTGCGTATTGCATTGCAAAAATTCCGTTTGCTTTTTTTTATTACTGCAAAAACGATTGCGCTCCGTCAGCCGTTGCCTTTTCGTTAGAATCTGTTTGTGCTGCTATTCGTTGCAGCTTAGTTGATATTGAATTTCGTAGACGATTTAGTTGCTTATGCAGTCGTGTGTTGTAGACGTGAGTCGCTGCTTAGTTACGATTTTGGTTTCCTTTCTCGTTTCGGTTACAGTTTTAAGTTTTGGAACGTTATTCCAAAACCGTATACCGGTTCCACGTTACGATTTTGATTTTGGTTTTTGAATTAAAGTTATTTTGTGCATATTATTCAATGTCTTAAACAAAAAAATATATTTTACTAACACCCCAATAAATATTTCGTCAAGCCCTCGCGAATATTTTTGGCTAAAGTTCACTTTCGAAATATTTAAAAAAATTGTCACCAGATTTTTTTTTCGCAGAAAAAAAAATAGCGTTGCTCGTACCCCTCAAAGTAAGTGCTTTCCTTCCGTAAATCGTGTGACCCTGACCATAAAAATACCTACAAAGTCTCTGTGTTGAATTTTTAACTTCTGATGAAAATAAAAATAACGAAGTTTGCCTGTTAAAATAATCACTGTATTCTGTATTTTTATACCCTACACTAAGAGTGAAAGGGTATATTCAGTTTGGTACGCCGTACGGTATGGATTTTTGATTAGAATGACATCCTTAGTCTATTTAAGGGTTACATCAATGAAACTCCTAATTTGGATTACTTATATACCTACGCTTCCTGTGCGGACAAATTGGAGTGATCGATATATTGTGACCTGTGATCCGACCACTAATGTTCAAATACTTCATATAAAATTTACATCTACAGATGAATTTTACTTAATACGGGGTTAAATGAACTTTTTTAGTCAAATATATATCGAATTTATGCTCAAATACATCGAAATTCGGTACACCTACCCATTTGTTCATATGGGTATCAAATGAAAGTAAATTCTTAAGTGATTGCAAGTTTGTAGGTATTTTCAGGATTCGTATACTCTGGTAACATATGAACCACTTTAAATGGTAACCGCACACATTATCATATATGTGTGGGGTATTTATAGTCGGCTTAGACCGACTATAACTTTCATAATTCTTACTAATTTCATCACACCAACTATCAAAATATCCATACATTTCAGTAATGAAACACAGCACTATGGACAGAAGCTTAGTCTAGCTCGCCGAAAATCGGAAAATTAAGTTAGTTGCAGAAAGTTTAAAAATATGTAATTTTATTAATAATTTATGAGAATCGAGAGAACAAATAAAAAATGATACACCCTAATGAAAAAATTCTTCCGTAGGCTTGCTTGAAGTCAAAAAATTAAAATAAAAATTTAAGAAATAAAAATGGGTAACATTAAAACTGTCATAACTCTGATGCATCCTCACGACGATGCATCAGCCAACGATGATGCAAATGCCAACAACGATGCATAAGCCACCGATGATACAACAGCCACCGATAATGCAACAACCAGCGATGATGCCTGCGACAAATGATGCGTTCATGCGAGACATGTACATGCAGTCTGTTATTGAAAAGGTAAGGAGATGGTCGGTGAAGTATGAGGTTGGCCGAGATCCGATAGTGTTTATCGAACGCGTAGAAGAACTGGCCCAGATGTATAACGTTTGCATTGACCAGCTGTCACTGTACATGGCCGAATTACTACGCAATACGGCTTTGATATGGTTTCGCAGAAGTAATCGACAATGAGTTGAATGGCGAACCTTCAAGAGTGATGTACTTAAATTTTTCCTGCCACCTCAGTACTTTGAAGGTATAGAAGAAGAGATCCTACAGCGACGCCAGCGACCAAGGGAGTCGTTCAGTGACTACGTGGTTGCTATGTTAGACGTGATGAGCCACGCAGATTACGACGCTACACAACAGCTAGACAGAATATATCGCAACAGTCTGCAGGACTATCGATTATACATTCGGCGAAAAGATTTTACAAGTCTAGAGGAGTTAACCGAGATGGCAAAAGAATACGAGGTACTTCGCGACGAAAAGGAGCACACCCGAGCCGTCCCACAGACAAGGCAAAAAGAGCGACATTTTCAAGTTCGTGAAAATCCGATATCAGAAGCACATAATACTCAAAGGCACGATAATCCGTTCGCACCAATAAATCCACGGACGGCGTGTCATCGATGTGGTGGAAGTGGACACATGTCACTTGGTTGTTGAATTCCACAGGTGATGTTCTGCTGGGAGTGTGGTCGGCGCAATGTCCACACGTTTGATTGTTGTCGCCGTCAGGAAAACACCCGTGGTATCCGTCAGAAGCAAGAGGTGACCGGCGGACCAATGAACAGAGCGCGGAATTAATCAACCTTTTTGCCGTAAAACACGGTCGCATCTCCGCTACACAGAAACAAATATTGTACGTATATATAACAATTGATATTAATAGCAATTAAAAGTATGAATGCATTTACTAATTAATTAATTGTATTTACACATTTTTTAATTAAAATATTAATAGGAATAAATTTAATATAATTTCAATACAAATGCGTCTTTAATAGTATTAACTAGTTTTATTTGTTACTTTTGATTTATTAATTTTCTTAAATTGCAACACTGTTTTTTTCTTCTGGATTTTATTTTGTTTTTTGTTTGGAGCTGCGATATGGCAACTATTCCATTCCAGTTTATGCAGTGCGAAGAGAAAATGAAGTATGTACATGTTCCATCGCGGAGGCCAGCGAAGGCGCGTGTAACAGCCGGGATGAGCACGTCGCCACAGAAGATGTTTGCACTGCCACATGTAACAACATCAAAGAACAGATATATAAAGACGAAAGTGCAAGCGTTTGCAACAGTCCGGATGAACACGCTAGAAACAACGAAGACGAGGGGGTAAATTCAGTAAACAGGTACGACGAAGTAAATGTTGCCTGTACAGAACAAAAACATGCGGAGGAAACACGCTGAGCAAAGATAGAGATCAGCGTGTGCAAGAATTTTTGAAATAAGAGCTGAAAGCATTTGACGAATTAAAAGGAGTCACTGACGGTACACAAGATTGTGATGCATGATGATCGCCCGATTAAGCAGCGGTACTATCCTAAAAATCCGGCAATGCAGGCAATAATAAACCGTCTCATAGTCCTCATAGCGCACCAATCGTCTTGGTGAATAAAAAGACCGGATAATGGAGGCTCTGCGTCGACTATCGTCAACATAACGCACGATCAGTCCCCGAGGCTTACCCCCTACCGCGCATACAACATATTTTAGACCGTCTGCGCGACGCAAAATTCATCAGCAGTTTAGACTTGAAGAATGGTTATTGGCAAATGCCCATGGAGGAGAGCAGCAAACAGTACACGGCGTTTACCGTACCTGGACGTGGTCTCTTTCAGTGGCGCGTGATGCCGTTTGGCCTACATTCGGCCCCAGCTAAGCTATATCAAGCGCTCGATCAAATAATTGGTCCAGAGATGGAACCGCACGCATTCGCATACTTGGACGACATTATCGTGACAGGGAACACGTTCGAAGAGCATCTGGAGAACCTAAATGAAGTATTCAGACGACCCAGGAAGCCAAACCTGAGACTCAATGCCGAAAAGTGTGAATTTTTCCGAAGTGAGCTAAAATATCTTGGTCACGTGGTGAGCGATCAAGGAATACACACCGATCCAGACAAGATAGCAGCGATTAAAGAACTACAGCCACCAACAAATGTACGAGAACTACGACGATGCCTGGGAATTGCGTCATGGTACCGACGCTTCGTGCCAGAATTTGCGGGCGTCGTCCACCCTTTGACGCACTGTTACGCAAGGGTAAGCATTGGAAGTGGGAAAGTGCACAGCAAGAAGCATTCGAAGCGCTTAAGGCGAGACTGACGGAAGCACCTATACTGGCGTGTTCAGACTATAACCAACGATTCATATTGCAGACAGATGCGAGCGACTACGGCCTAGGCTCAGTCCAAGTATTTGGAAATACAGAACGAGTGATCGCTTACGCTAGCAGGCGTCTGAGTAAAGCCGAGTTAAATTACTCCGCCACAGAAAAAGAGTGTTTAGGAATTATTTGGGCAATATGCAAGATCCGTCCATACTTGGAGGGCTACGCATTCACGGTAATAACTGATCATCTATCGCTGAAGTGGTTAAACAGCATAGAAAGTCCATCAGGTCGGATAGCGCGATGGGCGTTAGAACTGCAGCAGCACACATTCGACATACAATATGGAAAAGGTAAGCTGAATGTAGTAGCAGACGCGTTCTCGCAACACAATTACTGATGAATGAGAGAAAAGATGCGTGTGGCTAGAATAGCGCATAGCAGAAGTGAAAGCGAAACCAGAAAAATACGCTGATTATGTGTTTGAAGAAGATCATCTATACCGACACATACCAAGGCAAAATGGTGACGAAGATTGCGCGCCGTGGAAACTGTGTGTGCCGAGTTATCAGAGGGATAGAGTACTCAGAGAGAATCACGACGGTCCGACCGCAGGGTATCTTGGGGTAAGGAAGACGATCTCACGCATAGCCAACAGGTACTACTGGCCTGGAATGTTCCGCCAGATGAGTAAATACGTGCGACGTTGCAACCAGTCTATTCTACAAATAGACTGGTTGCTTGCTTGCGTTGTGCCTTCTTCTCACCATTGACGTATCACATGCTCGGGAAATTGTTTTGTATCATAATCGTAGAGTTCACAACTTACATATGATCCACTGTTATGTATCATAATCGTGGAACTTACAGCGTGCTTATGATCCACAATATAACATAACCAGTATATTTTTCTTTATGGCATACTTTTAGGGTTAAGCATTATGCATGTTTAACACAAACACAAGCATTTAATTGTCTTGGCGCACACCGCTTAACATAGCACAGGTATACACGCCCACGTTAAATAGGTCACTCAGATCACACAAATAAATGCTGATAGAATGATGAAAGTACTCAATTTATTGTGAAATTATAAATACGCTGACTAAGTTATTTTAGCATGATGAAATTACTCAATTTATTGTGAAATTATAAGAATACGAGGTGTTAAGTAGAAGTTAAGTATAGACTAAGAATCAATTGTTTTCGATAAGCTGAACTGTCTACAAATAAGTGTTAAGTATAAGTGTAACCAACTTTTAAAGCGAAAAAAAGTGTCTTAAAGTAAAAAAGACCCGGTTGTTTTAAATAATATAATGAAAGTAAAAAGGACTCAGTAAGTATAAATAGGATCAAGTTAAAGTCCTAGTAGAAGGACTTTTAACATACAACAAAATGTTGTTCACGAATTTTTTCGCCATTGCTTCGGGTGGGCCAAGCAGATTTATATCTTCCATTGCAGTTTGGAGTACAGCTTCATCAATGGTGTTGACCTTCCAGCCTAGCTTTGATGTGCTCATATTGACAAGTACGGATGGTTGCTGAATTGCTAGATCTATAGTTATAGAACAGTGATCACTGTGTGTGTATTGGTTAGACAAGCTCCAGTTAACTCGCCCTGCAATGTATTCCTAGGAATCCTGTATAGTATTTCTTTTTGTTTACCAATGTTGATTTCAAATTCGATATATTTGTGATCAGAAAAGTTAATTTCTTCTAACACCCTCCAACGCGATGCAAGAATATTGTTTGAACGAATTACTAGTATTATATCTAAAACTTCTTTCCCATTTCTAGTTTCAAAGGTTGGATCTGACCCTTTGTTTAGTATCTCTAGGTTGTTTTCCAGTACAAAGTCAAGTACTGATTCCCCACGATAATTCGTGTCGGTGCTACCCCATATGTTATGGTGGGCATTGGCGTCACAGCCAACTATGACATTCAGTTTGTTCATATTAATATATGTTATTAATTGTTTTACTATACTGGGTGGTGGGGTTTCAGTGTCATCATGTGGAAAATATGATGATGATATGTGTATGGAGGTTTTATTTGTATCTATTCTTATTGCTGTTTGGTCACAGCTGCTATATTGTGGCTGTAATGTCATGTTTGACCTTATTTTTTAGCTAGAATACAAGTTATATGTTTAGTGTTACTAGTTGAATGGAAGAGTACATATCGTTCTCTAACCCCGAGATGTTTATGTTGTTGTCAGTGATGTGTATGAGGAAGTTTGCGGAGGCCGGGATCGAGTGGTGCGGATTAATTTGCAGTATCTTCAGCAACTCGATCTTCATCGTTGATTTTCAGGGCTCTCCAGTTTGATACAGTAAGCTTAGCCTGCTTCAACCGGTTGGTTTGGGGATTTGCTAAGCGTCTTTACATCCATAGCTTCATATCGTTCTAACGAGCGATATGCTTCCTTTTCATCCTTCATTCCAGGAGAGAAGACGGCTGAGGATGCCTTTGAGAGCGCCGGTTCGAACATTTTTCCGACGTACCCCGTAACCGAACCGATAATACTACCATCGGTTGCGTTAGTCCTTCTGACTGTCACGGTGTGTTGTGAATTAGAAACGTTTTTTTTTGTTGTATTTCAGAAAGCCTGCACATAACCAGTATGCACATAAAGTTCAAATCTAAAAGCACAATAACAGATGCATGTTAACTTAACATAACGTCTACGACGTAACTGGAACAAGTACATAATGTTTATGAGTGCATACTTTCAGGATATAAATTATTGGTTATTTATTATTGGTTGCAATTTGATCCGAGACTCACGCTAGCAAGTGTGCCGTCCGTTTGAAAGCAACAACAAAAGCATTGGTTGTAATTTATGATTATGATTTTAACTGCATTACAGTGCGGATGTGTTTTCAGTTTAAACTCAAGCTTGTAAAAATACTTAAAAATAATTAATAAAAGTATAAAGCAAGTCTTAAATATCCTTGCGTTTTTATTTAATAATAAATGTTAGGAAAGAATTGTGGACTTCGAGGGAATATTGTCACTGATGGTTTCATTAATAAAGGCAAGTACGAAAGGTCCAGTGGAGCCCGCAACAGGTGCTGCCCAGAGTCGAATTCCGAATTCCATCTTCCTCAAACAGCAATTTTGCCTGAAGTAGGCGGTTTTGCTCGGCTTCAGTGAGCATTTCCTTCTTCTGCAGTCCTCTGATGCTAAGCTTTACATTCTTGACTGATGTTGGACCTCGTTGATGATGCGATGGAGCACGCATTATCGCTGTCACGCAGTAGAAGTGATTCTCCGTACATTTTTCCACCCATTTCCTATTTAGTATTTCAATTTTTTTTTCATGTATATAATAATTAATATTGGTAAGAATTTACTGTTGTAGGGTGGCAGCCGCTAGGCAGGAAGAAGGTAGACTTACACCAGGACGTAAATCAGAGACCAAAAATAATTATTATTTTCTAATTTATACACGCTGCAAAAAATGGGCTCTCCCAAACATAATTTTGCAGGTTTTATATATATCTTTGGAACGTTATGCAAACAAAAGTATTATTTCATTGCCAAACATTATTATAATAACAGCCAAACATATTTTTGTTTTCGTTCAAACATATTTATGTTCAGGCGTTATTACAATCATATATATGTTTGACGGTGAAAAACATTTTATTTACATGTAAACATATTTATGTTTAAATTTAAATTCAATGTAAAAAAGGTAATTTATTGCTATTAACTTCTTTACACAATATTCATTTTTTTCCTTTTCAAAATTACATTTTTTTTATTTATATTTTATAATTATATACTTAAACTTTTTTTTGTTAGTACTCATCTTTTATTTATACTTAATAATTTTATTTCCATCTATTGTTCCTATTTTGAGTTCAGTGAATTACGGATTAATTGGACATTTCACAAACAGCCACTATCTGGTATTAACAGTAATTGGCGGTGCTTAAACAAATTCTTCCACCAAAAAGAACTTTTGAACTATAGGAAAAGTATTAATGTGAGTGTTACTGAGTGATAAAAGTAGGCAATATTGTTATTTAATTGTGTTATCGTAATGCCAAACATTCATATAATCAAAATAAAGCTATTTTTTTTTAATTCGTTGTTACCCAGTAACAATCACGAATAACCAAATACATATAATTCAAAGAAACTTTTATTGACGTTGGGTGTGTTAAATAGCGGAAATATCAAACTAACATATTGTTACGAAAATTCAGTCTACGGAAAACTGTTCGTATCTCTGGATTGTGTACAAAGCAAAAACACTCTTATGTTTGGTTTAAATTATAACAATTAACTTTATTAATACACTTTAATAAACAACTTTACTACTAACAAATTCTAACAACTGCTGCATGTCCACAATTTAACTTGACATTTATCACACGAGATGCACTCGACCACTTTACAATCACTACTGAATTGCTGTACCTCAGATCTTACGTCTCTTTCTAACACATTGCTTAATGCGCTGAATTGTCTTGCGTCTCATTTATTATTGTTGAATGCTTGCACAGTGGAGCAAATTAACTCTTTTCGTAACACTGCCCTCCACCTAAATCTCTTCGTCCCGAACAGTTGGTAATCCTGTCTCTCTATATACGGCACCAATCTTTCTAAATGTATTACTTTCATTTATCGTCTGACGCCTGTAGTATTCTGAATCCGATACACAATGTCATTTATTCTTTTAATTATCCTGTACGGTCCTTCCCGGTGTGTTTGTAGTTTTGGATTTATCAATATCACTCGTGGCGGACTACAAAGCATAACCAGATCTCCTTCCTTAAATCCCTCAGAGTTTTCTCTCAAGTCGTATTTGGACTTTATCTTACTACTTGGAATTTGTATCTTCTGCCATAAGGACTGATGCAACTCGTCTCGGTCTTCACTTTTCTTCTTACACAAAACGCTTTTTGGATTCGGCTTTTGCCCATCCATGGCAGTACGTTTGAAATGTGCTCCGACGTTGTATTGATTCATCTTACCGCGACTCCTGGCGGGTATTTTTTTTGCGGATACATATTGCTTACATATGTGAATCCAATAGGCGACTGGCTTCTGAATCTGACCCAATAGAAATGTTTTCTGATCGCAACAATAGATGTAGAAGCGGATAAGGAAAACCTTGAAATGGTGTCAAATACATTTCCCAGCAAGAAATCCCCACTCGAAAAAATCGGTTCATTGCGGAAATCAACAACGCAGAAACCAAACACCCATAGCAAGTCAACGAACGAAGTCACATGAAATAGAAGCCAATACGTCAGAAACAACAACAACGCATCGAACTACTACCGCAGAACAGCAGCAGTCAGCAACGAAAACATCGGGACCAGGTTTTTATTATATATAACTGGAAATTACAACCCTTATTTTACTAATATCCATTAAATATTATATAAGTAAAGATCATAGTTTCATAACTAATAGAACTTAACGTAATTTATACCACATAAAACAATGTAAAAAGAAAAAACTATTATTCTTTTTAATAATAATTTTCTCTTCAGAAAAAATTAAAATAATACAAAAAGAAAAAAACTATTATTCTTCTTAATAATAATAATTTTTTTTCTTTCATTAAGGGGGGAGGTATGTTGTGTATCATAATCGTAGAGTTCACAACTTACATATGATCCACTGTTATGTATCATAATCGTGGAACTTACAGCGTGCTTATGATCCACAATATAACATAACCAGTATATTTTTCTTTATGGCATACTTTTAGGGTTAAGCATTATGCATGTTTAACACAAACACAAGCATTTAATTGTCTTGGCGCACACCGCTTAACATAGCACAGGTATACACGCCCACGTTAAATAGGTCACTCAGATCACACAAATAAATGCTGACTTAGTTATTTTAGAATGATGAAAGTACTCAATTTATTGTGAAATTATAAATACGCTCACTAAGTTATTTTAGCATGATGAAATTACTCAATTTATTGTGAAATTATAAGAATACGAGGTGTTAAGTATAGACTAAGAATCAATTGTTTTCGATAAGCTGAACTGTCGACAAATAAGTGTTAAGTATAAGTGTAACCAACTTTTAAAGCGAAAAAAAGTGTCTTAAAGTAAAAAAGACCCGGTTGTTTTAAATAATATAATGAAAGTAAAAAGGACTCAGTAAGTATAAATAGGATCAAGTTAAAGTCCTAGTAGAAGGACTTTTAACATACAACAAAATGTTGTTCACGAATTTTTTCGCCATTGCTTCGGGTGGGCCAAGCAGATTTATATCTTCCATTGCAGTTTGGAGTACAGCTTCATCAATGGTGTTGACCTTCCAGCCTAGCTTTGATGTGCTCATATTGACAAGTACGGATGGTTGCTGAATTGCTAGATCTATAGTTATAGAACAGTGATCACTGTGTGTGTATTGGTTAGACAAGCTCCAGTTAACTCGCCCTGCAATGTATTCCTAGGAATCCTGTATAGTATTTCTTTTTGTTTACCAATGTTGATTTCAAATTCGATATATTTGTGATCAGAAAAGTTAATTTCTTCTAACACCCTCCAACGCGATGCAAGAATATTGTTTGAACGAATTACTAGTATTATATCTAAAACTTCTTTCCCATTTCTAGTTTCAAAGGTTGGATCTGACCCTTTGTTTAGTATCTCTAGGTTGTTTTCCAGTACAAAGTCAAGTACTGATTCCCCACGATAATTCGTGTCGGTGCTACCCCATATGTTATGGTGGGCATTGGCGTCACAGCCAACTATGACATTCAGTTTGTTCATATTAATATATGTTATTAATTGTTTTACTATACTGGGTGGTGGGGTTTCAGTGTCATCATGTGGAAAATATGATGATGATATGTGTATGGAGGTTTTATTTGTATCTATTCTTATTGCTGTTTGGTCACAGCTGCTATATTGTGGCTGTAATGTCATGTTTGACCTTATTTTTTAGCTAGAATACAAGTTATATGTTTAGTGTTACTAGTTGAATGGAAGAGTACATATCGTTCTCTAACCCCGAGATGTTTATGTTGTTGTCAGTGATGTGTATGAGGAAGTTTGCGGAGGCCGGGATCGAGTGGTGCGGATTAATTTGCAGTATCTTCAGCAACTCGATCTTCATCGTTGATTTTCAGGGCTCTCCAGTTTGATACAGTAAGCTTAGCCTGCTTCAACCGGTTGGTTTGGGGATTTGCTAAGCGTCTTTACATCCATAGCTTCATATCGTTCTAACGAGCGATATGCTTCCTTTTCATCCTTCATTCCAGGAGAGAAGACGGCTGAGGATGCCTTTGAGAGCGCCGGTTCGAACATTTTTCCGACGTACCCCGTAACCGAACCGATAATACTACCATCGGTTGCGTTAGTCCTTCTGACTGTCACGGTGTGTTGTGAATTAGAAACGTTTTTTTTTTGTTGTATTTCAGAAAGCCTGCACATAACCAGTATGCACATAAAGTTCAAATCTAAAAGCACAATAACAGATGCATGTTAACTTAACATAACGTCTACGACGTAACTGGAACAAGTACATAATGTTTATGAGTGCATACTTTCAGGATATAAATTATTGGTTATTTATTATTGGTTGCAATTTGATCCGAGACTCACGCTAGCAAGTGTGCCGTCTGTTTGAAAGCAACAACAAAAGCATTGGTTGTAATTTATGATTATGATTTTAACTGCATTACAGTGCGGATGTGTTTTCAGTTTAAACTCAAGCTTGTAAAATTACTTAAAAATAATTAATAAAAGTATAAAGCAAGTCTTAAATATCCTTGCGTTTTTATTTAATAATAAATGTTAGGAAAGAATTGTGGACTTCGAGGGAATATTGTCACTGATGGTTTCATTAATAAAGGCAAGTACGAAAGGTCCCGTGGAGCCCGCAACAGGTGCTGCCCAGAGTCGAATTCCGAATTCCATCTTCCTCAAACAGCAATTTTGCCTGAAGTAGGCGGTTTTGCTCGGCTTCAGTGAGCATTTCCTTCTTCTGCAGTCCTCTGATGCTAAGCTTTACATTCTTGACTGATGTTGGACCTCGTTGATGATGCGATGGAGCACGCATTATCGCTGTCACGCAGTAGAAGTGATTCTCCGTACATTTTTCCACCCATTTCCTATTTAGTATTTCAATTTTTTTTTCATGTATATAATAATTAATATTGGTAAGAATTTACTGTTGTAGGGTGGCAGCCGCTAGGCAGGAAGAAGGTAGACTTACACCAGGACGTAAATCAGAGACCAAAAATAATTATTATTTTCTAATTTATACACGCTGCAAAAAATGGGCTCTCCCAAACATAATTTTGCAGGTTTTATATATATCTTTGGAACGTTATGCAAACAAAAGTATTATTTCATTGCCAAACATTATTATAATAACAGCCAAACATATTTTTGTTTTCGTTTAAACATATTTATGTTCAGGCGTTATTACAATCATATATATGTTTGACGGTGAAAAACATTTTATTTACATGTAAACATATTTATGTTTATATTTAAATTCAATGTAAAAAAGGTAATTTATTGCTAATAACTTCTTTACACAATATTCATTTTTTTCCTTTTCAAAATTACATTTTTTTTATTTATATTTTATAATTATATACTTAAACTTTTTTTTGTTAGTACTCATCTTTTATTTATACTTAATAATTTTATTTCCATCTATTGTTCCTATTTTGAGTTCAGTGAATTACGGATTAATTGGACATTTCACAAACAGCCACTATCTGGTATTAACAGTAATTGGCGGTGCTTAAACAAATTCTTCCACCAAAAAGAACTTTTGAACTATAGGAAAAGTATTAATGTGAGTGTTACTGAGTGATAAAAGTAGGCAATATTGTTATTTAATTGTGTTATCGTAATGCCAAACATTCATATAATCAAAATAAAGCTATTTTTTTTTAATTCGTTGTTACCCAGTAACAATCACGAATAACCAAATACATATAATTCAAAGAAACTTTTATTGACGTTGGGTGTGTTAAATAGCGGAAATATCAAACTAACATATTGTTACGAAAATTCAGTCTACGGAAAACTGTTCGTATCTCTGGATTGTGTACAAAGCAAAAACACTCTTATGTTTGGTTTAAATTATAACAATTAACTTTATTAATACACTTTAATAAACAACTTTACTACTAACAAATTCTAACAACTGCTTAATGTCCACAATTTAACTTGACATTTATCACACGAGATGCACTCGACCACTTTACAATCACTACTGAATTGCTGTACCTCAGATCTTACGCTGAATTGTCTTGCGTCTCATTTATTATTGTTGAATGCTTGCACAGTGGAGCAAATTAACTCTTTTCGTAACACTGCCCTCCACCTAAATCTCTTCGTCCCGAACAGTTGGTAATCCTGTCTCTCTATATACGGCACCAATCTTTCTAAATGTATTACTTTCATTTATCGTCTGACGCCTGTAGTATTCTGAATCCGATACACAATGTCATTTATTCTTTTAATTATCCTGTACGGTCCTTCCCGGTGTGTTTGTAGTTTTGGATTTATCAATATCACTCGTGGCGGACTACAAAGCATAACCAGATCTCCTTCCTTAAATCCCTCAGAGTTTTCTCTCAAGTCGTATTTGGACTTTATCTTACTACTTGGAATTTGTATCTTCTGCCATAAGGACTGATGCAACTCGTCTCGGTCTTCACTTTTCTTCTTACACAAAACGCTTTTTGGATTCGGCTTTTGCCCATCCATGGCAGTACGTTTGAAATGTGCTCCGACGTTGTATTGATTCATCTTACCGCGACTCCTGGCGGGTATTTTTTTTGCGGATACATATTGCTTACATATGTGAATCCAATAGGCGACTGGCTTCTGAATCTGACCCAATAGAAATGTTTTCTGACTTCTTCAATCGTTTTATTAATGCTCATGTGACATCCATTGGATCCACAATGGCATTTCAGTACTATCGCTATTATTTTTGACTTGGGAACAACAATTAAATTTCATTTTCAGTTTCCCACACACGGTACAAACAACCATTTTGTAGCTTCAGGTTTTGCCACTGCGCCCAATAAGAACTGCTTATTGGACTGTGGGATGCTAACTCATTCCATGATAGTTTTCTTTGTAGTTCCTTACTTACTTACTTAAATGGCCCTTACAACCGTGGATCGGTTTTGGCCGCTGAGATGAAGCCGCGCCAGTCGGATCTGCTTTGCGGGCGCTGACGCCAGTTAGAAATACCAAGCGTTGCCAGGTTGTCCTCAACTTCGTCTTTCCAACGCAGATTTGGACACCCTCTTCTACGCTGTCCACCTTCGAGTTTCGATTCAAGCACCTTCTTGGCTGGAGTGTTTTCATCCATTCGGTCGACATTACCTAGCCAGCGAAACCGCTGGATATTGATGCGCTTGACTATGTCAATGTTGTCGAATAACTCATACAGCTCATGGCTCATCCTGATTCGATACTCCTTAGCAAAGCAGATAGTTCCAAAGATTTTACTGAGAATCTTTCTCTCGAACGCTCCCAGTACTCTCTCATCGGTGGAGGCCAGCGTCCCTGTGTTGTATGTTAATGTCCTTCTACTAGGACTTTTACTTCCTTGATCCTTTTTATACTTACTAAGTCCCTTTTTTTATGTGTTTATTATTTAATAAAATCCGAGTCTTTTTACTTTCAGACACTTTATTTCGTTTTTAAAGGTTTTTTACACTTATACTTATCACTAGGTAGGAACTTGATACTTCGGCTTATCGGAAACAATTGATTTTTAGTCTATACTTAACTTCTACATAACTCTTCGTATTCTTTTAATTTCACAATAAATTGAGTTCTTTCATCATGCTAAAATACCTTAGTCAGCATTACTAATTGACTCATAGGCTAAAATAACTAAGTCAGCATTTATTTGTATGATCAGAGTGACCTATTTAATGTGGGCGTACGTACTGGCTATGTTAAGTAGTGTGCGCCAAGACAATTAAATGCTGTTTGTGTTTAACATGCATAATTCTTAACCCTAAAAATATGCCATTAAGAAAAGTATACTGGTTATGTTATGTTGTGGATCATAAGTACGCTGTAAGCTCTACAATTATGATACACAATAGTGGATCATATGTAAGCTGTGAACTCTACGATTATGATACACAACATACCTCCCCCCTTATTGAAAGAAAAAAAATATATTATTATTAAGAAGAATAATAGTTTTTTTTCTTTCGTATTATTTTAATTATTTCTGAAGAGAAAATTATTATTAAAAAGAATAATAGTTTTTTCTCTTTACGTTGTTTTATGTGGTATAAATTACGTTAATTTCTATTAGTTATGAAGTTATGATCTTTACTTATATAATATTTAATAGACATTAGTAAATTAAGGGTTGTTTTTTCCAGTTATATATAATAAAAACCTGATCCCTATGTTTTCGTTGCTGACTGGTGATGTTCTGCGGTAGTAGTTCGATGCGTTATTATTGTTTCTGACGTATTGGCTTTTACTTCATGTGACTTCGTTCGTTAACTTGCTATGGGTGTTGTGGTGTTTTGTTTCTGCGTTGTTGATTTCCGCAATGACCCGATTTTTTCGAGTGGCGATTTCTTGCAGGGAAATGTATTTGACACCATTTCAAGGTTTTCCATAGCCGCTTCTACATCTATTGTCGCTATTGGTAATTTATATGTATTAAATTCGTCGGTTTTTATTGTTGCTTTATTTTTAATTGTCGAGTAATAATGTATCTATAGTACATATTCTGTTATTATTATTAATATCAGCATTAATATGCCTTAAGACATACCGCTGTTCGTTATTTCATTTTGACGATTAAGTAATTCTTTGCGTTCCTGGTTATCATTTAATTGTAATAATATTTCGTCGAAATGCCGATGCCCATCTCTTAATGCTGATCTTATTTTGCTGTGATCTGACACCAAGATCGGTAACGATGTTTGTGATATATTTGAATATGGTAATGATGACCAATTGCCTTGTAAATTTTCTATTATAACCGTATGTTCTTCCTTATTGTATGTTATATTCCTAATGCTTTGATGTGTATACTCGTAGGGCAGTATCATTTCTTTGTTGTGTAGATTGCAAGCTTCAGTTATGGACATCCAACCCAGGCCTGATAATGTCAACGTGGCTATATTTGACCCACAAACTGCTTCGAAAGATGCTGGCGTATTGAATTTATACAACCATGTGTTTGGTGTCCATAGTTTAACTACTAGGCCTGAACTCCTTTTGATTGCAACATGTTCACAGGTATCTTTAATATCTGTTCTGTGTTGAATCAGCGCGACTTCACATAGTGTTTTGCTAGTTGTTAGCATGGTTCCTCGACGTTTGCATAGTGTAATTTCTTTGTCCGTATGTTGGCTAACCAAAATGCATTTGTAGTGGTCTACATTCGCTCCGGTCTTCTGCTTCTGATATGTAGTCATATGTTGTTTTAACCAATGCATCCCATTCTTCATTAATATTTGTGGGTATTGGGTAAATTCTATATAATGTGAACAACAAATCATCAGGTAGTGGTGTCTTGATGACTATTATTAGGCCGTCTGTGTCTGGGAAAACTCTTACTGCTGATGCACGGTGCATTTCGAATGATTTTTGTATGAACCACTTCGCCTTTCCTCTTAACGTGAGGCTAGTCAGCATTTCATCTAACTCGCTCTGGTCTATAATTGTCGGGTGTAATCGTCCCTTGTATAGATGATCTATGATTGCCATTTTCATCAGCTGTTGTCCTTGAATTTCGATTAGGTTTGCATTAATTGTAGATTGAATATCCAAGGTATCCATCATGAATAGTAAATGTCTAACTTGTTGGTTTATTTTTTCATTTATGTAATTTTGTGTTGTTATTATTATGTTTAACACATTTTGCAGATTTTCGACTTCCTTCAAGGAATTCAGTAAGGGTTCTGCTATCTTGTTATAATTTGATGAAATCACCGTAATTTGTATTTTCATAATTTCGTATGTTTTATGTTCATTATCTTCAATATCATTAAGATGTTTATGGATAGTCTCTCTTTCTTTATTGTCCATCAGTCCAAAAGCCCAGTTGAGTCCTTCGCCAATAAAATTGAGTGATCTCTTTTGTCGCTTAATTATTTCTTCATTTTTCTGTAGCGTGGCTATTATTGCCATGGTTTCTCGTGTTGCTGCTAAACACGATCTTTTTATGCTGGGTCCATTTACATTGGTGCTCATTTGTTCGCACATTTTATTTGCCGTAATTATGAATTTGTTTGTCAGCTTCGGGAAATCGTTCAGTTGTAGCGGTTTAAACTAGGCTACTATCGTCCATTCATCATTGTAGAACAAATCATCAGTTGTCTTCTCAAAGAATAATCTTGTATCATTAATTGAAGTCTGCGTGATGTTGACTGCTTCCTTGGCTGCCAACATCAGGACCAGTGTGACAATTCTAATCATAATATTGGTTTCGCTCTTTATTTCATATTGTAAAAAGAAGAAATTCCATTTTTTTACATATATAAATGGAATGCTTAATAATTTGATGTAGTTTTCTTATAAATATTTCTCATATTACCCCTTAATACATATTGTTAAGGCGTTGGCCATAATTATACTTTAAATATTTATAGTAGTTAATATATGTGTTAACATGTACTATATGATTTAGTTTGGAAACATACATTTAGATATGTTTCTGTATTGTTGTAATACAAAATGTTGTATATACAATCCCAGTAGTACATGGTTAAATGCTAGTCATATTCAATAATACTTAGCTATTTACTCATGCAGTAACTAAGAATTTTCTATGTATTAGGAAATAAGCGCGCGCGACTACTTAGCATTACATAAATGTATTTGCTATATTAAGTTGTTAAATATTTAATTTTGCACATCTCAGCTGTACTTATTTATTTTCATTACCATGTAATGATGAATTTAAAACGTTTGTTAGTGTGCTATATCTGCATTAATATATTTAGTTTCATGAATGAAAATTGTGTTAATGATAAAAAATATTAGGCATTTTTGTCGCTGCACTACCGTATCTCATTTCATTTCCAGTACGTTAGTGGCTTCTGCCAGTAAAGTGCTGAAGTGCATTTAATCGGTTGGCATATAAATATATCCAAGTCTTCTATTAATATGAGCTGGGAGCATTGCGCTCTATGTGCAATGAACTTGTTTGTTTAAAATGCCAATGAGGTAGGTACTGACCTATCACAATTTTAATGACAACGTAATTTTTATACCTTGGAAATTCGTACCGCAAATAATAATTTGATTTTGTTATTTGTTTATATTCAATGCTAGTCATCTTCAGTTAATTCATAGCTATTTTCGCGATTTGTATTTCGTCAATATTACATGAAATATCTACAATAAAAAAAAATTATAGTTTTTCTGTAGCTTCAAATTCGTTAGTACACGAAGCAATACCAGTCATTCTCAATATGTAATACTTAGCTATTCTGTCCTGCACTAACTATTTGACTTTATTTCAATGATGTTAAAAATTATTGGTTCTTGTTGCAGACAGTGTTTATTTAATTCTACGTAACTATACTGTTGTATGCTTTTAACAAATTATTATGAAATTTTTTCGCTTTACCCTTGATACAAATCTCAGTCGTTACAGGGCTTTTTATTGAAAGAACCTCATAGGGTCCCACCCAAACTGGTGAAAATTTATTTTTCCTATTTTGATTTTTTAGTAAAATTTTATCGCCTACTTTGAATGTTATTGGGTGTAATGAGATATCATAGCTTTGCTTAGATTTTTCTTTGGCTCTGGCTTGATTTTGTCGTACGATTTCGTGTGTGCGTTGAATTTGGTATTTTAATAGCTTGTTGCTATCATCGTTATTATATACTGGTGAGCATTTGCGTTTAAGATTGGTTGGCATTTCAAAATCGTAACCGTACAAAGTACGTAAAGGCGTTTGTCCGGTGAACACATGCATTGTATTATTGTGTACGTACATTGCTGTGTTTAACCACTGGTCCCAGTTTGACCCATCCTCTTTCAGAAAACTTCGTAAATACACTGCTAATGGTCGATGGCTTCTTTCCAAAGAGCCGTTGGCCTGGGGATGATATGGCGTAATATGTAAATTTTTAATTCCTAACAATTCACACGTGTCCGAAAATGATTTTGACGGTTATCAATACTTTTGGTATGTCATGTCGTGTAATGATTTCGTCGTAAAATGCCTTTGCTACAGTGCTTGCTTCTGCGTCTGGGATAGCTACGCAGCACATATATTTTGAAAAATCATCTTGAAAAGTTAATATTTATTTATTTCCAGATATAGTTTCCGGTAAAATACCTACAAGATCCATGTATACTTTATCGAATGGACGTACTGGCGTATCAGTTAGAACCATTGGCATTTTAGTAAGCCTACAACTTTTATTTACTTGGCATTTCTGACAGTTCTTAACGTAATATTTTATTTGTTTCTGCATACCTCTCCACTTAAATTGTTTTCTGATTCTAAAAAATGTTTTCACTGCACCCTGGTGACCTCCTAATGCTGAGTCGTGAAAGTCTTTTATAACAGTTTTAATTTCCTCTGGGTCAGTTATTAATTGGCTTGAGTTTAATTCCTTATTTGTGTCTGTTGTTATTTCATCCATTACAGGCGTGCTCACTAGTTGTTCTGTTTTTGAAATTTGATTATTTAAGTTATTCTGTGTGTTCTTAGATCGTGTTTGGACCGCAGTAATATCTGGTTCTGGATATGGAATTTTACTTATTGCATCTGCATTCAAATTCTGTTTACCTGGTTTGTAAAATATTTCAAAATCATATTCTGATAATTTATGCCTGAAACGTGCTTACCTTGATGTCTGATCTTTGAGATTCGCGGTGCTACGTAATGGTTGATGATCTGTATAAATTTGAAAATGTCGGCCTAGAATTAGTTGTGAATTAGCGCATACATTTTTCTTTTCTTTATGGTTCTTCACTATTCATTCAGTTTTGGATGTTGCTGTACATATGTTGAGCGCATCATGTTTTTACATCATGTTGTACACATGTTGTACAGCAACATGTTCATAGCATTGCCCCAACGCTTCTCGTTGGCAACAATGATAATAATTTGGCAAAGCGCTAAGCTTTGCATAGAACACACCTCTTTCAGGTTAGCTTGCACAGTTAACAGAAGCTGGCAATAATTTGGCAAAGCGCTAAAGCTTTACTTAGACCACACCTCTTTCAAGAGGCTTGCAATACAATTTTCCATTGCATAATTTTGGGTCTATGTTAAAATAAGTGAAGCAGCGATTGCCAACAATTCTGATATTTCGCAATTGGTGTCAGCCAAAAACAGCAAGTCGAACTTTCTTCAAAAGTCACGTACACCAAAATTGAGTGAAAGTGAAAACTCAGTAGAACATAGTGAGAATAGAATTTAAGAAAAGCTTGAAACGAAGGTATTGTTAATACCTTTCGTTGCAATTTAAAAGATTGTAGTTTAACCAACCTCAAGTGGATGTTCTAAAATAGTAAAAGTGTCTTTTCAATAGTAAATTTTATAAAAGTGTCTTTTAAACTCTAAAAATAAAAAAGTGTCTTATGATTAAATTAATTGTAGAATAAATAAATGTTGTAAATCAACTCTAACTTTTCAACTCTAAAATTACAACATTTGGCGCAGCCGGTAGGTCGGGGACCGAGAGATAGGAAGAAGGAAGGACGAAGGACCCTAAAATAAAATGATAAGTGTTCGAATTTTTTTTTTTAAGATATAAAAATAGAATAAGATAGTTTTCATTTTTTTATGAGTAGTGTTTTAGAAGTTAAAAAAAATGAAGAGGGACTATTTTACATCAGAATATAGTTAAATATAAATTTACTTTCAATTAACATTCAATGAACAATAAATAAATAAAATAACACTGAGATTCCGAACTACGGACCCTCCAGTGTATAACAAATAAAAACTAAATGATTTGATTTAATTTTAAAGCGCGTGATCACAGCACTGATTGCTGTTATGATTTTAAAAAATAACAAAAAATTTATATAATGAAAAACATTGTATGTTAAATTTTTTTTTATTTGGAAAAATAAAATTATTTTTATTTTTTCAATGTTATAAAAAACAGATTTGAAAAAAAAAATACTTGAACATAAATATGAAAAAAAAAATATAGTTTATAGTTACTTCATGAATGCCAAAATTGATTTCGTTGTTGTTTGGGTAACATTTTTGTTTCATTGAAATTTTCAATTACAATTAAATGAAATTTATTTAATTAAACAAAAAAAAAATACTTGAAAATAAATTTGAAAAAAAAATATATAGTTTATAGTTATACTTCATGAATGCCAAAATTGATTGCGTTGTTGTTTGGGTAACATTTTTGTTTCATTGAAATTTTCAATTACAATTAAATGAAATTTATTTTTTTTAATTAAAAGATAAATATAACGTTTTAAGTTGATTGAAAATATTTAATGGCAGATGCTAATGAATTAAATGCGTATATTCAAAAGCAATCTAGCGAATTGGACAGATTTGTTGAAAAATTATGGTCGCAATTTGTACCAACAATACTAAATAAAGATAGTACAGCATTATTAAAAGATAATATATCTAGAATTCTGCATTTATCTAAATTAGAGGAGGCAGATAAAATGGTAGAAGAGTTACTAAATTTTCAGAATTTAAAAATTAAATCTGTTTTAGCAGAAAATTGTGAATTAGAAAGATTAGTTGACGTGTTGAGAAAACGTTTAAACGACTATTGTTTAAAACGTACAGCAGAGTTAGAAGAAACAGGTAAAATAGAAGAGGAAAACATAAAATTAAGAAATTTATTGAAAGAAAGGAATATTTCTGAGGAATCAATAAATAATTCTGTCAGACGCCAGGCAAGGGAGGAGTACGCGACGTTGGAGGAAGCGAACAACAAAATACAGGATTTGAACGCGCGTATTAGATATTTGAACGAGGAGGTTAAGACAGCGCACGAGACATCCTTATACCACAAGGATACCATAGAAAGTGACGACATCACAACACAGGGCAACATGGGATTAGGCGAAGTCGCGAAATTTGTTAAAAATGCGGTGCCAGATTTTGCAGGTGCATACTCATCATCGCTGAGGACGGATCTTCACCGTTTTATTGAAGGATGTGAAGTGGTGAGGGCAGAACTGAAGCCTGAACAAATGAAGGAGTTTATTAAAGGCGTTAGGGTTCGTTTACAGGGAGATGCTTTTGACTTAGTAAGTTCAAAGGAGTTTGGCACAATAGATCATTTATACAATCTGTTAAGGAATACGTACTTGGAAAGAAGATGCAATTCAATATGACATTAAAAAGGCATCTCAGTATCCGGGGGAAAGTATTAGATCTTTCTCAAGGCGTTTGGTTAACCTGCAGTCGGCAGCATTAAGCACGATTAAATGTAAATATAATGATACGAAAGACGACGTGTACGTTAATGAATTGAATAATTTAGTTAAAAGCTCATTTAAGTTAGGACTTCGGGATTACACTTTGCGAATGCTCATGTTGAGCAGTAAGCAAACAACACTGGAGAAATTGGTGGAATAGGCATTGGACCATGCGACGATACAAAGAGAGTCAGCAGAGTTAATGGGCATAGACAAGTTTGGAGTCCATTTCAATGAGCACACATCGACCTTCATGTCAAATAATCGTAATGCATCAGGTGGCCAAGGCAATGAAAAAAAGGAGACGGAAGAGAAAACACAAAATGTAAGTATGAAGCAGCCTACACTTACATGTTCTTTTTGCAAGAAGAAGAGACATCTGAGGGATGAATGTCATACACAGAGAAACACTCCGTATTGCAGTGACTGTCGTACTTATGGACATGACCAGTGTGCAGATCGTTCGGGTCGGAATGTTTTTCCAGGACATACTGCTCCCCACCCGTACCTCAGGTAAATGGTCAAGGTGGTATCCAGAACCAAGGCGGGGGTGCTCCAGGATTGGGATGCGATTGGTGCCATAGAGTTTTTCAAGGAAATAATGGTAATGGGAATTTTGCAGACAGGCCTGCTAAATATTGGACTTGGTGCAGAAAGGACGGACATGTTATTATGAATTGTTATGCCAAACGCAAATATGATGCATGGTACAATAATAGCACTTCGCAGGTAAACTACCAGGGGTCAAGGCCACTAAACTGGGGACCTTTAGCAAATAGTGAAGTAAGGCCAGTAGTTGTAGATGTTCCAAATAGCACACTACAACAAAATAAAACAGCGAATATTATTAACGCAGAAAATGTAGAACAAAAAGTAAAAATACATATTAATGAAGATAGAAATATTCCAACAAAAACATATAATGAACTAAATAGTAATAATACACAACTTGACACGAATAATGAACAGAATATAGGAATTAAGGAAATTAAAAATAAACAAATTATAAAGAAAGCAAATAAAGTAAAGAAAGTAAAACCAATTGAATCGGAAGTTAAAAATATTAAAATCAAGAATAATAAAATCAAAAGTAAATCAAATAAAAAGAAAATTCTAATTAACTGCCCTGAAAATTTGGGAATTATAGATCAAACGTCTGGGAAGCACATTTGCCGAATTTTAATAAAAATATTCAGAAAGATCAAAGTGGTGCTTTTGGTGGATGCGTTAGAACCTTAGGCTCCACTAAGATTCAGCACACAAACATAGAAAACCTGAGTTTAACGCTACACGTTGTGTCACTTGAACAAGGGGTACCAGCAGATGGAATAGTCGGGCGTGACAATCTCTGGAACAGATCTATAATAAATGCGTTAAATAAAAAAATTAAATTTTTTTATGAAGACAAAAATCATCCTGTTAAATTTCCATTAAAATCATAGACATAGAAAATATCAATTTTAATCAACAAATCCGGGTCCAGCCCAGAACAGCCATGGTTGTATCACTGCCGTTAAGAACAAGATTCCTATAGTTTTGTTGCACAAACAGGAAATTCAGCCAGGAGTATATTTGGGAGAGAGTTTAACAAACGTTAGAAGAAATAGAGTATATGCATCAATTTTAAATGCCACTGATAAGGAGGTAACCATTGATAGCAATTTCAAGCCACTATTTTCAAATTTTAACAAATATAAAGAAGCAACAAAGACGAGTTCTACAATAAATACAATAAACTCGGTTAATATAAAAAATAGAATTGATAGATTATTATAAAGAAGTTGCATCTTTGCAAAATATTTGCTTGTCATATCATGACGTTTTTCATTTGGAAGGGGATGAATTAACATTCACTCCGATATTAAAACATGAAATACCCACACAATGGAATCAGCCACCAATAAATCAGAAACAGTATAAACTTCCTCATATGCATAGAAATGAGATTAATAGACAAGTATCAAAGATGTTAGACGATGGAATTATTTCACCAAGCATGTCGCCATGGAATTCCCCATTATTATTGGTACCTAAAAAGAGCGATAAAGATGGCAATAAGAAATGGAGACTGGTTATTGATTTCCGAAAATTAAATGATGTCACCATCAAACAGGTATTTCCGATACCACAATTAGATGAGATTTTAGACCAGTTAGGTTATAGTCGGTATTTTTCAACACTAGATTTAGCAAGTGGTTACCATCAGGTTCTAGTTGAAGATAGTGACAAAGGAAAAACTGCTTTCAGTACAGGTCTTGGTCATTTCGAATTTAACAGAATGCCATTCAGTCTAACGGGGGCACCTGGCACTTTTCAAAGGATAATGAACCACATACTAACAGGTTTACAGGGTATTTACTGTTTCGTTTATTTAGATGACATAGTGGTTTATGGAAATAATTTAGCAGAACTGAGCATAAGCTATGCAAGGTTTTGCAAAAGCTGAGAGAACATAATTTGAAATTTAATACAGAAAAATGTCAGTTTTTGCGGCGCGAGGTTATATATTTAGGACACAAGTGTTCAGAGTTAGGTGCCCTACCAGACCCAGCCAAAGTAGAGTGTGTAAAAAATATTCCAGTTCCGAAAAATAGGAAGGAAGTTCAAGCATTTTTAGGCTTAATTAATTATTACAGAAAATTTATAGGAGGTATGGCGAAACTGTCATTACCAATAAACTGTTTGTTTAAAAAGGACGCTAAGTTCGTATGGAATGACAATTGTGAGAATTCGTTTTTAAAACTTAAGGAGGCAATTATGTCACCACCCATACTAGCGAATCCGGATTTTAACGAACCCTTTTTGCTCACGACAGACGCCAGCAACGAAGCAATTGGCGCGGTTCTTTCGCAAGGTGAAGTTAGAAGCGACCGTCCGATCGCGTTTGCAAGTAGCTCTCTTTAAGATGCGGAAACACGCTATTCTACTATAAAAAAAGAATTTTTGGCAATTGTATGGGCAACAAAAAATTTTAGGGCATATCTTTTGGGAAGACCATTTAAAATTTATACAGAGCATCAGCCCCTAAAGGGAATAGCAAACTTAAAAGATCAGACATTATGTTTTGCGCGTTTCCGACACAAATTATCGGAATATGATTTCGAAATTCATTATAAACCGGGAAAAAGTAATTTAAACGCTGATGCGCTTAGCCGCATACCGAATAATACTGAAAAAGTATTTGTAGTACAAACACGTTCGAAAACCATGAAAAGAGACAAGGAAGACGATAAGAAACAGTCAGAATGCGATTCTGACGATTTGATAACAAAGGAAAATGACAATATAATAATTCTAACTGAACCTCGGGACATAGAGACGGTAATTAAAGATTTTCACGATTCACCGTTAGGTGGTCACCAAGGGGGCGTAAAAACATTTTTAAGAATTCGACAACAGTACCGATGGAAGGGTATGCAGAATCAAATAAAGGATTATGTGAAAAATTGTTCAAAATGTCAGGTAAACAAGAGTTCAATGCTGACGAAGATGCCAACGGTTCTAACTTATACGCCAGTCAGACCCTTTGACAAAGTGTACATGGACCTGGGTGGGTATTCTGCCTGAAACCATTTCAGGGAATAAATACATCTTAACGTTTCAGGACGATTTTTCTAAATTTATGTGCTGTGTGGCTATACCCGATGCGGAAGCCAACACCGTAGCAAAAGCATTCTTCAACGAAATAGTTATACCCAAAGTATTGGTAACAGACAATGGATCGAACTTCGTTTCCAAACTATTTTCGGATACATGTAAATTGTTAGGAATTAAAAAATTACATATAACACCCCACCATCCACAGGCTAATGGGTCATTGGAACGAAGTCATCGTCCACTAGCTGAATATTTACGTAGTTTTGCTAAAGAGGATGGGTCAAACTGGGACTAATGGTTAAATTCTGCAATGCATGTTTATAATAACACGGTGCATACGTCGACGGGTCAAACACCATTCCGTACGTTGTACGGGTTTGACTTCGACATGTCTACGAATTTAAAGCGTAAATGTTTACCTTTATATAACGCAGAAGACTACAATAAGGTTCTAAAGTACCAAATACAGCGATCACACGAGATCGTCAGGCAAAATCAATGTAGGGCCAAGGAGGTGTCGAAAAAACAATACGACAAGAACCTCAACCCTATACAATTCAAACCACACGACATGGTTTTAATGAAAAACCAAACTAGGAAGAATAAGTTCTCTCCAATTTGGAAGGGACCCTACGTGGTCGTAGAGGGAAGTGGGCGATATTGATCCAAAACAAAGATAAGAAAATTCACAATAATTTGTTAAAGGCATATCACAAATAGTGTATGCCGTTAAAACTAAAAATATTATAACTCGTCATTTAGAGGAAGAAATAAATATAAATAGTTTAGGAAAACAGTAAGTAACAAACAAAAGAAAAAAATATAATAATAAAAAAATAAAAAACATAGGACATATTAAAAACAATAATTTACTAATAAAAAAAAATATATATACATATATAACTATTTTAGGAAAAGAACTTATAATTTTAAAGTTTGTTAATCATCAATTGAGAAAAGAAATAAATTAAGCACATGCAACCAATTGCATTAATTTAAAATTAAATCAGTGTTAGTCATAAAAATGTCGAATTCAATACAGATAATGCAAAACCAACAATTGCATTACTGACCTAAGTGTTTCATCATACACTAAGCAAGCGTTAAAAGCTGACATATAAAGGCAGATCTTGAAGTTTTTTTTTGATACCATAAACAATGCAAATAAATATAATTCAATTTTACCGTCATGCCAGTAGGAAGTTTCATATAATGTGACTTATATTTATAAGTACACAAAAATAATATAATAAAATATTAAACATGTTTAGATAATAAATCGCAATTCTAATTATATTTTTTTACATGCAGAGAAATCATAGGTACTTTTGTATATTAATATAATTCAATTTAAATAATTTTGAATATAACAAATAAATTTTAAATCAATTTGAAGAACTTACTTATAATAATTTAAATTTCTTAAAGAAGAAGAAAAATATCATTTAGATTAAAATTAAAAAAAGAGAGATATATAAATATTTAGTACAGTTAAAATTAAAAAAAAGGAACGAAAAAAATATATATATTAATAGAATAAATAAAATGTAAAAAACCAGGTAATAAATAAAAGCAAAGAATTTAAAATTAAAAAAAAGCGATTTATGCATTAAAATATTTAGTGCAGTTAAAATTAAAATAAAAGTTTTAATAATTGAATCGAAAAAAAAGAGGAAACATATTAGTATAAATAAAATGGAGAAAATATATATATAGGTATTGAATATTATTTTTTTTTAAATAATTTTTAAATTTTAAAGAAAAAAAAGTGAAAAAAAAATAATAAGAAGAGATAAAAAAAAAAAGAAAAATTTGAAAAAAAAAATAATAAACAAGGAAAAAAAATTGGGGAATTAAAATTTAAAAAAAAGAGGGATACAAATTTTTATTAAAAAGAAGAAAAAATAATATTAACAATTAAATTTTTAAAGAATAAAAAAAAAGAAATAAAAAAATATATATATGAAAAAAAGGGAACTAAAGTTAAAAAAAGGATAAAATTTTAATTAAAGAGAAAAAAAGAGAAAATTTTAATTAAAGAGAAGAAAAAAAGGAAGAAAATCAGAAAAGAAAAAAAAGTAGAAGAAGAGAAGAAAAAAATATATAGAGAAAAAAATAAGAGAAAATAAATATATACATAACAGATATTAACTATTAATTTTGTTTTAAAGAAAAAAAAAATTAATTAATTTATTTTAATTTTTATCTAACATTTTATTTTGTTTTGGAAATTTAAATTTGTATTTGTATAAATTTTTAAACTAAATAACACAGTTAAAAAAAAAATATGTATATATAATAAATTCAACAATTCTTGAGAAAATTTTAAATAATATATATGTATATGCAATGTGCAATATATTCTATGTACATATATATTTAAAAAAAAAAATTATATGAAATATTTTTTTTTTTTTCATTTTTGCGCATTGAAGGGGGATTGCATCCGCCGCATTGAGTCCCTCCGCATATAAGACGACGATCTTAGCCATTGGGCTAAATAAATAATTACACTAAAATTACACTATGTTATTAAAAGCTAGTACTACACTAAATAGTAATACTTCAAATAATGTGCACACTATATTTCAAGTAATTTAAGTATTTTAAAATCAATCATTTAGCACACGCCATGTTACATGAACTTATACATATTATACGAAAATTATATTAAGTTTATATAAGTTAGTACCACACCACACATTTGGAAGAGTTTAAAAACAAAATTAAATTACTTGTTTGTAAAATATTCATGTAAATTTAAAATATCCGAGTGCACAAAAATTGTTATTTAGAGTGACCAACAGCGCTGGATACTCAGAGAACGCATAGATAATCGTTGGGGTCTTGGACCTTTAATGGGGACATGTGGAAGGAGCTCTGGGTGTTATCAACAAGAAGAAGAAGTGAAGCAGAGGACCAGCAGATTCAAATAAAGAAAAGAAAAACGAAGAAATGAAGCAGAGTGGCAGCATATTTGAAGACGAAGAAGGATGCACTAGGAGCAAACTTGTTGTTATACCAAGCACAAGTAGATTGCAGTGATTGAATTTTAATCATAAAACTAGAACTTCCAGAAACAAGATGCAGAAAACAATATTCAACATTGATCTTGAAAATATATATAAAAAGTGAAATTATTATGTCTTCCCTCGCACATAGAGAAGAAGTGATGCAGTAACGATTTTCTGATATCAACAATTCAGAAATCTATAATATTCTAAATAAAACGACAGGAGCACCAAGATGTTCCACAAAAAAGTAGTGAAGCAGATGCCCAGCGGTTTTCTGATATCAACAATTCAGAAATCTATAGGCTACATAAAGTGACATGAGCACCAAGATGTTTTCAAAATGTTTGACAAGATCGCAGAAAAGAACACTCATCTCGAACGAATCGTCTACCAAGTCAACCTAACCAAAATTCTCTTTAACGATTAAGAATCCAGCGTATCAACATGACGACGTCTACTGGAGATAACACCATTAGCAAATTCCACAAGAACCATCGAAGCCCAACAAATCCAACACACTACATACAACGAAACATTGAAGAGGAAAAAGGCAAATCCGACCCAACACACAGAAGAGCAAGAGGAGAAATCTGGTCCAACAGTAGGGCATACAAAAGTCACTCATGTAATTATTTACATCTCTCTAACCCAAATATAAAATCAATATATTCATTTTAAAATACCAACAAACACTCACACACACACTCAATAAACATGCAAAATACGTATAAGTAAAATAAATTGAACAAGTTTATCTATATACATATGTATAATAATTATCATCCAATTACAAATATGAAATCGATTATATTCTCATTATAAGTATGAACAAATATTACACAAGTATAAAACAAAAGATATTTAAAAAAAAAAAACAAATAATAACAATATATAATTATAACCAAATAATAAATATATATATTTAAGACATTTTGTAAAAAGTTATCATTAATCCTAATATTAATAATAATTTTTTTTCCATAAGGGGGGAGGAATGTTGTGAATTAGCGCATACATTTTTCTTTTCTTTATGGTTCTTCACTATTCATTCAGTTTTGGATTGCTGTACATATGTTGAGCGCATCATGTTTTTATATCATGTACGGCAACATGTTCATAGCATTGTCCCAACGCTTCACGTTGGCAACAATGATAATAATTTGGCAAAGCCCTAAGCTTTGCATAGAACACACCTCTTTCAGGTTAGCTTGCACAGTTAACAGAAGCTGGCAATAATTTGGCAAAGCCCTAAAGATTTACTTAGACCACACCTCTTTCAAGAGGCTTAAGTGAAGCAGCGATTGCCTACAATTCTGATATTTCGCAATTGGTGTCAGCCAAAAACTGCAAGTGGGACTTTCTTCAAAAGTCACGTACACCAAAATTGAGTGAAAGTGAAAACTCACCAGAACATAGTGAGAATAGAATTTAAGAAAAGCTTGCAACGAAGGTATTGTTAATACCTTTCGTTGCAATTTAAAAGATTGTAGTTTAACCAACCTCAAGTGGAGGTTCTAAAATAGTAAAAGTGTCTTTTCAATAGAAAATTTTATAAAAGTGTCTTTTAAACTCTAAAAATAAATTAAATTGTAGAATAAATAAATGTTGTAAATCAACTCTAACTTTTCAACTCTTAAATTACAACATAGAAGATAAGCTCTAAAATTTTTCGTTGCCCAGACTATAGCTAAAAATTCTCTTTCAATGGTGGAGTAATTTTTTTCTGCTCCATAAATGCGTTGTAAGTAAAAAAGGTGTTTTAAAATCTTGATATGCGAGAATGAGTGGTGAAATTATTGATTATTTTAATTTAATAAATGAACTTTGACAATCGTCTGTCCAAGTGAAATTAACATCTTTTCTAAGTAATTTATTAATTGGTAATGAAAATTTTGCTATATTGCTTATAAATTTTCTGTAATAATTAATTAATCCCAAAAACGCTTGCACTTCTTTTTTATTTCTCGGCACCGGAATATTTTTTACGCATTCAGCCTTAGAGGGATCTGGCAGCGCACCTGGCTCCGAACATTTATGTCCTAAATAGACAACTTCGCGACGCAAAAAACTGACATTTTTCTGTATTTCATTTTCAGCTAAATATTTGCCATACACCACTATATGATCAAGATAAACAAAGCAATCTATACCCTGTAAACCTGTTAATATGTGGTTCATTATTCTTTGGAAGGTAGCTGGTGCACATGTTAAGCCAAATGGCATTCTGTTAAATTCGAAATGACCCAGTCCTGTACTAAAAGCTGTTTTTTCTTTATCTCTTTCTTCTACTAGTACCTGATGATAACCACTTGCCAAATCTAAAGTTGAAAAATAGCGACTGTGACCTAATTGGTCTAATATTTCGTCTATTCGAGGAATCGGAAATACTTGTTTTATTGTCACGTCGTTTAATTTCCGGAAATAGCCTCCACATTTTGTTACCGTCCTTGCCGCTCTTTTTAGGAACCAGCAACATCGGTGAATTCCAGGGTGATATGCTGGGCGATATAATGCCGTCATCCAACATTTTACTAACCTGTCTGTTGATGCTTTTGGTTTATCAGTGGCTGGTTCCACTGTGTTGCTATTTCATGTTTAAGCGCTGGCGTGTATTTTAATTCATCGCCGTCTAAATGAAAAACATCATGATACGAAATACACATATTTTGTAAAGATGTGATTTCGTCTTTATTTGAAGTCTCATCAATTTTAATTTCTTCTAATAATTTATTAATTCTGTTTGTAATGATTACTGAATTTATGCTATTTATTGTAGAATTATTGGTATCCGATACTTTTTACTGATTAAAATTCGTAAATTTTGGTTTAAAAGTACTGTCTATTATAATTTCTGTTTAAAACTGAAACATAAACTCTATTTTAGCTAACATTCGATATGCTTTCGGCCAAATATACTCCTGGAAAAATGTCTTGTTTACTATTGGAATTTTTGTTTTTAATTTTAATATGTTGATTGTAAAAAATATTTTGTATTTCTGTCTGCGATTTCATTGGTAGTTTTATAATATGGTTTTTATGTTTATCAAAGAATGCTATTGTTTTGTCTATCGCATTCATTACAGATCGATTCCATAAATTGTCACTTCCGATTATTCCATCAGCTGGTACGCCTTGTTTAAGTGACACCACATGTAGCATTAAACATAAGCGCCATATGTTCTTATGTTGGACTTTGGTGGAACCTAATGTTCTAACACACCCACCAAAAGCTTCTTTTAAATCCTTTTGTATATATTCGTTAAAGTCTGGAAAATTTGTCATTGTATTTTCTTTTACTATACTGGCATCAGCGCCTGAGTCTACCAGTAAAATAAGTCTTCCATTTCTAGCCGCCTCCAAGGTACTTCAATGAAAACGTCACTTACATTAGATAAATCCAAGCTATCTCCATGCCCACTGCATATTATGTGATCACCTTCCTCTTCCTTTAATTCATATTTTAATTCATTGGTCTCCTCTGTTCTATGGAAATGCAATGGAGTAGTAAATTTGATCACAGTCTCCTCCGACGTCTGATCTACAATTCCTAACTCTTTCGGCCCTATTTTACTATTATTATTATTCGCACATCTCCAATTAGATTCGTGACCATAAGTTCCACATTCGTAGCAGAAAGGCTTTTTTTCTAATAATACAATCATCCCTAGTATGCCCCAATTTACTACAAAATGAACATGTTGGAACACTCCTTTTATATTTGCTTTCATTATTTATTTGTTGCAATTTATTTTCCGATTTTACGCTTGACTGTGTTTTTTTCCATATAATTATATTCATCCTCTTCCGACCTTGTACTGCGCTGCATAACAGCCTGTACATTTAAAGCTTCTTCCAACAATGCATCTAATGTTTCTGACTTACTACCCAACAATACAAATTTTATAGTTGGATCCTTCACCCCTACTTTAAAAGAGAACAACACTGAGCTCTGTAATTCTAATCTGAATACTTCATCCTCACTTATCTTTTTACTGTATTTTTTACTTGCAATTTCCAAAGCCATGGATTGCAACTCATCTAATCATCTACCAAACGTTCTCAAACTCTCGTTACTATTTTGATAAGCCTTTTTAATCTCTTCTAGTACTAATTCTAAAGAAATTTCATTTGAGTACGTATTTTTTAATTCTTCTATTTTTTGAAACTGTTTTGTCCTTACTAATTTATCGGCATCTCCCTCCAAACGTAATTTAATAAATTCCTCACTATCTGATTCCTAAATTTTAAGCTTAGCTGTTTCACAAATTCAATAAATTTATATAATTCTGTTTCAAATAATGGAGATTCCACCCCAAAAAAGTAAGGAACAAGGTAATGAACGCGTTTCAATACATTTTCAGTGCCCATTATTAGTGTTTCTTATTTTTCCATTTACTTAATCATATAATTAACTATATCTTTCTTAAATAAATTATTTATTTTGTTTTTACTAGTTTCATATTAATTTAACTTTTAACCATTATTTAATTTATCTATTACATTTTTTACTACCCTATTTATCACATTTTTATGTTTCATTATTTAAACTTTTTAATCTATATTTTAAAATCATGTCAACATATTATTTATGAATCCTAAATCAAATTTTTTGGTTAATTTTTTTTTTTAATTTTCAAGTTTTGTTCTTTAATTAATTTCGCGTCATTATAAAAACATTGCTGTATCAAAATTCTTATTTTATTCAATTTATTTAAATTTACAATATTATTAATCATTATCATGAAATGTCTCAAACTATTTTATGAAGTTTCACAATTACTTTAAAAACGTTCTTCAATATATCAATTAATCAATTTTATAAAACATTTAGTTTACTTATTTAATTTCCTGATTTATCAAATTTTATCATTTATGTAATTCATTTCACAATTTTATTTCATAGTTTTATGAAAAGTTTATTTTATTTCAAAATGTTCAATTGTTTTTTATTTTATTTTTTCAAATGTCAATTTTCATAATTCCATTATTTTTTGCTTATTAAAATTCTCAAATATTTCTTTTGTTTTATTTCACAAATTCACAATTTTTTTTTTTACCGCACATATTTTATCCACTATTTTTCACAATACTCACAAATACAAAAAAAAATATTTTCCATGATCCAAAATAGTTATTTCTTCCAATATTAATATCTATCCAGTCCTTCTCGTTCCTTGGGAGTTGATGTATGGTCCGAAAACCGGCTGCGCCAAAATATTGTATGTTAACGTCCTTCTACTAGGACTTTTACTTCCTTGATCTTTTTTATACTTGCTAAGTCCCTTTTTTTATGTGTTTATTATTTAATAAAACCCGAGTCTTTTTACTTTCAGACACTTTATTTCATTTTTAAAGGTTTTTTACACTTATACTTATCACTAGGTTTTAGAACTGGATACTTCGGCTTATCGGAAACAATTGATTTTTAGTCTATACTTAACTTCTACATAACACCTCGTATTCTTTTAATTTCACAATAAATTGAGTACTTTCATCATGCTAAAATACCTTTGTCAGCATTACTAATAGACTCATAGGCTAAAATAACTAAGTCAGCATTTATTTGTATGATTAGAGTGACCTATTTAATGTGGGCGTACATACTGGCTATATTAAGTAGTGTGCACCAAGACAATTAAATGCTGTTTGTGTTTAACATGCATAATTCTTAACCCTAAAAATATGCCATTAAGAAAAGTATACTGGTTATGTTATGTTGTGGATCATAAGTACGCTGTAAGCTCTACAATTATGATACACAATAGTGGATCATATGTAAGCTGTAATTATGGTACACAACACATGTTTCTGCACCATAAAGTAGGACGGGCATGATGAGTGACTTGTAGAGCGCTCTTTTTTGCTTGTTGACACAAGGAACTTCGTCTTGTCCTCGTTCACAGATAGACCCATTCAACGCTACTCTTTCTCCAGACTGGAGAATGCTGCGTTGACTGCTCGTGTGCTCCTGCCAATGATATCAATATCGTCGGCATATGTGAGCAGTATGACACTTTTTTTGAAGATAGTGCCGCTTTGACGGAGTTCGGCAGCGCGAACTATTTTCTCCATCAACAAGTTAAAAAAGTTGCACGATAGGGAGTCACCCTGTCTGAAACCTCGTTCAGTATGAAATGGCTCGGAGAGGTCTTTTCCTATTCTCACTGAGCAACGTGTGTTGCTCAGGGTCATCCTGCAAAGTTTTATAAGTTTCGCCGGTATACCGAACTCAAACATTGCGTTGTTTAATCGTTCCCTTATTGGAGAGTCGAAGGCGGCTTTATAGTCGACTAATAGGTGGTAGGTGTCGATCTGTTTTTCTAAGGATTTTCCTGGATTAGGCGCAATTTGAAAATCGAGTGGAAAAGGCTTGCGTTGTCTGTTGTGATTGCAGCTTTCCTACGTCTAGCTTTCTTTGCGTTTGGTTCCGTACGTTCTTCGCAGCGCGGGCCTTGGCTGCTTCAAGGTAATGATCCGAGTCCATATTGGCACCTCGGATAGTGCGTACGTCCATCACGCTCGAAGCGTGCCTTCCGTCATTCACATGGTGATCAATTTGGTTTCGCGTTTTTTGATCGGGCGACAACCATGCGCCGTTGTGGATATCGAAATGTTCGAATCTAGTGCTACTAACTACCATGTTTCGTGCTGCGGCGAAGTCGATTAGCCTCGTTCCGTTATCGGAAGTGTTGGCATGGAGGCTAAATTTTCAGATTGTGGGACAATAGATGGCTTCTCTGCACAACTTGGCGTTAAAATCTCCTAGCACGATTATGATATCGTGGCGGGGCAGCGCTCGTATGCGTTGTCTAGGCGCTCGTAGAAGCGCTCTTTTGTCTTGTCATCTTTCTCGTTCGTCGGAGCGTGAACACAATTTAGGCTGATGTGGAAATATTTAGCCTTGATGCGGATTGTTGCGAGCCTTTCGTCCACGGGCGTGAACCTAGAGACAAGGTGGCGGAGTCTCTTGCCGACCACAAATCCACATCCAAATTCGTGTCTGTTCGCATGGCAGCTGTAGTAGATATCACATGACGCTTGTTACGAGCAGCCCTGTCCCATCCAGCGCATCTCCTGGATAGCGTCAGCCTTATCTTTTTCGAGGACATCTGCCAGCTGGATAGAGGTACCTTCCCTATAAAAGGTCCGACCATTCCAGGTGCATATCCGTAAATCATGGTCCTTAAAACGTTTGCGTGGGTCGTCATCATGGTAATTGGTCGTTACCCGAGGCTTCTTTTTTGTTTTCATTGGGCGCATAGGTTTTTTCAGTGGTGGGACCCAAACCCAACGCACGAACCCTCACTCTGAGGGAGATGCTCTCCACTCACTTTAGCCGACTTCTACACCGGGTGGTGAAGAGCGTCGTTTCCAGGGGCTTTCACGAGGAGGACTTTCACTGAAGTGGAGGTGTCACCATTTGACAATTTACGAACTCTGGTGACCGGTGAGTTGACTTGAAACGACACCGACAAGGATTACGCTGGCTTCGCATTGTTAAAGCGCTCAGATCCGTTGCCTTGTGATAATCGCCCCCATAGCCCCCTTGAACGTCTTAATTTTTGTGATGTCGGGGTCCTTCTTTTGATCATTTCGTATTTGCTCTAGAGTCCATTGATCATCTGCCATGACATTTAACGAACGAATGTGAATTGTGTTCGTCCTTTCTTCTTCCGTCGAGCATTTTCTGGATTCCATTTTACACACTCGTGCCGACACAGTGCATGAATTTTTACGATGTCCCCTATTGTTATTTTAGACATCTTCAGGTGTATTTTCTATTCTAAATTCTTTAAGAGGTTGCACAATTACACATTTCCGTTTTTCACGAAAGTTGCGTGCCATGTGCCCATATTTTCCACAGTTATAGCATTTACCTTTCGATTGGGCGTTAGCAGCATAATGTCC